>JASXSY010001841.1:0-105840 GCA_034509805.1 Sipha maydis | reverse complement strand
AATTCAATTAAGATTATCTTGAATAACGTAGAAATTATGTAAAGTCGTGCTCCAGTCGTAAAAGTTAAACTGATTGGTATAGACGTCTCGATAAATCATCTCAGCCACTTGATACAATAAATATCAAAAATCGATTTGAATGTTAAACTTTGAAGATGTTTTCACAAAAATTTATCAGCACAATAATAAATTAGAATTTTCTCATTTTCTTTTCGATTAAGCCGTGTTCACACTAGCGTAACAAAACGACGAATATGTATTCGCCAACACAGGGTTCATCCAAATATTAATAGTACCTATCTATTATTAGATGTAATTGTGTATAACCCTATGCAAACATATTGTAAAACGTTAATGAAGGAAGACGTTTTGGAGGTGGGTATGACCTTTTAACGCCATTTCCCTACCCTGTGTGAGCAGGCGCGTACTGGCCCACCGGGATACCGGGAAAATTCCGGTAGGCCCCCTTACGAATTTTAAGACCTGGGGCCTCTACCAAATAGGTACCCGTAGTTTCAGTTAAAGTCAGTTATTTTGTTATTTTTAATAATAAATAATAATTGTTATAAAATTATTTTAATTGAATAATTGAAAAAAGAAAATTACATAAAGGATAAATAACGAATTTCGTTGGTTGTTACTGATAATGCAATTTTTGATATACCTACGTTTAAGAAGTTGTTTAATACAGAAGAATTTGGAATCGTTGTTTTTGATGAACTGTGAAAAAGAATTGTTGGCAGACATTATATCGGATCAAGTAATTTACTTAATGTACGAAAAAAGTACAGAAATGTTAAGATGTTGAAAATTTATATTTAAATATTTTATTGAACTATTTGAACTATTCTTGATAATATTCATATTTTATAATTTATACTACGAAATTAAATCACTTAAATGAAAATGATTATGTTAAAATTGTTGTGTATTTATTTATTTTTATAGAACTTAAATTAAAATGTATATTTGGTATATTATTTAGGTTCATGTTAATTGTATAGTTTTTTTTAAGTGTAAGAAATGGATAGGAAATAAACCTGGCTATTTTTATAGGTATACATAGGACCCATTGCTATTAGTAAGTATATTGTATATAATAAGTGGGCCCTAATTATATCCAGTTTCCGGTAGGGAAAATGGACCTAGTACGCGCCTGTATGTGAGCCTTTGATTTGAACCACTTAAAGTACTTACTTGATGCCACTGATTCTAATAAAATGTAGTTAATGAAAATATTAAATACCTAAATATTTTTGACACAATATCAATTAAAGATAGACAACTTGAAGAAATTCTGGTGAATATACTTTGTGGAAAAATTAAAAGACGATAAATTATAATTGCCATTCCAGATTTATCCTTTAAATATCTGTGTTTCAATAAATACCTTTAAATGAGGAATGCGATGAAAATACAAGGAGAGCGTAAGATAAACAGACATACATATTACAAAAGTAAATTCACAAGAATTTAAATTAAAAAAACCACATGTATTTAATTATATTGTTAGTGATTTATTGCATTTTCGATATTCCGTTGTATCTGCAGTTGAGTATCAAGAAGAATTTAATATATTTCGGGATAGTGATACTTTTTTTTTTTTATTAATTTTGAAACTAGTGATAAATTATTTTTAAATACAAATTATTCGTCGGGTGGTGGAACGCAGAATATTAGTTCATCAAATTTCTATCAGAATAAATGGCCAAGACATTGTATGAACGTTTATGCTCTTGACTATCAGGAAAATTCCTATAACATCTGCTCCTCGTTCCGATCATAAGATAACAGCTTACATGTTTATTGTATATTTTTAATTACAGATTGTATGTTACAGAGCAATACTTTTAAAACTAAACCCTAATTTTTCAATTAACTTATGTACTTCTGAAGAAAATTATTTTTAATTTATATAATTATTGCAGGACATTTTCTAGCATCAATTATGCATTTTGATATTTTTAGATCTTTATTTTAATAATAGTTTTATTTCCTGAAAATATAAATAATTATTTACATAATTAGAGTAGAATATTAATCTTGTAGATAGTTAATTTATTATATTTTAGCTGTACCTACTTATACGGCGTCGCTTGTAGAAATAATTGCAAGTGAATTACCATTTAAATTTTAGTTTTTATCATTAAACAAAATTAAATGTATATAGAACAATTTGTTATTTACTGCTATTTCTTGTATTTTAATAGATTTAATCTATAAAGAGCGAAAAATAGCGTTCAGTGTATGAAGATTTTGTAGGTATAACTCTAATAGTGGGAAAATATATAAATTATGCCAATATTTTGATAGCTCAAAGATTTCAACAAAATTCTTTGTATACGGCGTTATCGACTATTTCCGAATTGAGGGCAAAAATGTACAAATTTAATTTGGATATCATACGAGCAATCAGTGGCGGACTGGCCCGGGGTGCTAAAGTGCGATCGCACCCCGGGCCCATAGTAAAACAAAAAAAGGTTTTTAATATTGAAAATTATTACTTTATCATTATTTGCCATCCATCACATTTTATCCTAATTATTAATTTGTATTTATTAACAAAACATAATATTAAAATAAATAGTACAAAAGTATAAATTAAAAATGATTAAAATAGACATAACCAACTATTGAATTCGTATATTATTTTGAGAACTTCAGATATTATAATGTTCTATTATTATCGTCTGACATTTCCGCATGCTAGAAAGATATATATATATATATATATATATAGCATATTATTATATCCATACGGACACACATTTTATATTATTACGAGTTACGACAGACAACGCTGATGAGTGACGATAACGTCGATTACTTTGAATTTCGTATGACCTGCCAAAGTACTGACTGCAAGAAAAACAGGTACTTACTTATACTAACTTTTAAAAGTTTTTCTATCAATACATTTTTCTATGAATTATTAATTATGAAATAGTTTACATAAGTATTGTCGGCAGGGTAGTCATATGTTCATGTTTTGTTTAAATATTATAACAAAATAAATTTGGTGCACATTATTTTAACTACCTACATCTATAAAAAACCATTAATGTTCCAAATTATTATTTTTATCAAAATCATATTATTATATTAGTATTAAATATTGTACTGAAATAGTATATTTACGTTTTATATTTTATATTTACACTCCAACAGGTGATAATAATACAAATTAAATGATAATAATACGTCACAGCAATTACCTCGATTCGAAAATTTGAAGTTATTTTGTAGTTGAAAATTCATACAATTTTAAGCATTAAAAGCTAAGAATTGTAAATTTGGTAAAAAGCTGTCCATAAGTTTTCCTTCAATTACCTGTAAAAAAATGTTTAGCGGAATAATATCAAAATTTATAATATATAAAATTATATTACCTTAAGCATATCAACTTTATGTAGCTTTTTTTGTTTAGAATGTTTTTTGTGACCATAACTACTTCTTTTTTTATAACGATCCCATTCACCATTTTGACTTCTATCTGACTCTATCTTATTAGCACTATACTTAACGTATTTTTATAATTAAAATAAAATGATCCGCTGTTTTAAGGTTTCCTTATTTCAACATGTTTTCCGTCCAGTGATCCCAGGCAATGTGGAATATTCCATTTTTGTTCGAAATCTTTTGGTGTTTCCACCCATTCTGCTTCTATTTTTGGAAACTTAGAACAAAAAAAGGTATTAATATTTTTTTTATTTAGGAAACTGAAGAATTGTTTACAATTCCAAAAGTAAAAAGAAAAAATCAAAAGCATCAGTCGCCACAAGAAGAACTTGTAGGATTAGCTTGTAAGCGTTGACGTCAGATGAAAGATAGTGATGAAATGAAAATAGCTATTGCTTGAGCGTCAGAACTTCAAAAAATGAATTCCCAACAACAAATTTTTGCAAAAAAGGCTATCAATGACATTTTATTCGAAAAATATTCGGTCAAATGGATACATTACATCGAAATGCAATTCAAATAGTACCAGCTTTAACTAGATCATCATCCCCGTTGTATAGTAATACTCCAACACCCTAAAGTCTTTATTCTTCAACAAATAGTGATCCCCCCTTTTATTGAAATAAATGACATGCCATGAACCAATACTTATCAGACATTTACTAGTGATATTCCAAACAATTATTCTACAACTAAGAATAAAACCTGCACAGCTTCAGATTTTTTTTCCGACATTTCAATTACATCACTTTAAAATTTGTTAATTAAAGTATAATAATATAAAATTAATGTATGTTTTTTTATTTTAATATATGTTTTCAAACTAGCTATAATAGCTTGACAAGTTTTTAGTACAATACTACTGATGGATTGTGGTGAAATTCCACTCGAAAATTTCAGGTCTTCGAAGGTATTACCAGTGACAAAGTACCGTAATGTTATCAATAGTCTCTCATTGACACAAATAGCTTCCCTCGTTACCGCATTCTGTTTTTGGATATGTGGAGTTACAAGCTATGATGATAATACAATTATTATACAGTCAAGCAAATCATACTTATAAATATAGGTAATGCCACGTACTTTCAATAAATTCTCATAAGATGTAGCATCCATTCGCAAAATATTCCTATAGCCATTTGGTTCAGTCATTCGTAGACAGTTCAATAATTTTTCATGACTATATTGCGCTCTCTGTTTATACCACTCTTTCATCCAACGTCTTCTTTTATTTTGTTTGGGTTTTTTTTTTTGGTTCAATCCAAAGGCTACTGCGATGCAAATTAATTCGGTATCGTTAAGATACATATTTAAAACTATAATAAAATAGTTATAATATAATTTATAGCGGATGGTAAATGCTACCTTTCAACTGACACAGCGTAAACAACACAAGCGGTCATACACAGCGGAACTACACCTGACCTGACAACGAATTCAACTGAATATTGTGCAATAATATTGAGAGGCTTGGGTGAAATTAATATTGAGCAAAATATTGACACAATTTTATCGACTCAATATTATTGATCGTGTAGGGACCGCTTTATAAAAATTAATTTTACCATTATCGGTTGATCACGTAACAAATAATCGGATAATTTGGATTACTATATTGTATTCTAGGAATTTACCATTACCGGTCAATCGTGATAGTCAAAATTATTGTCAGTTGTAACTCGACTGTCAATTAGTCGTCACGTGCTAGTGTGCATCGCGTATTGTATGTTCCGTATATTTTCGTTATTACGTTCCAAATTTATTTAGAATTTTTATTTTACAACAGTAAAATGAATGCAAATAAAAAGCGTAAAACTTTAATCATTTTAATCAGGAGTGGGAGTTGGGTTTTTTTTTTTTTTGTTGACATTAAAGACAAGTGCGTGTGTTTATTATGCCGAGAAACTCTCAATTTTCAAACGCTGAAACATAGAAAGGCATTACCGAACTAATCATGCAGATTTCGATTTAAAGTTTCCAACGCATTCCATTTTACGACAAGATAAGCTAAAAACAATGAAATTAAAACTGAACCAAGAGCTGTCTATTTTTAAAAATCCAATTAAATTGGCCCAAAATGTAACTATTGCTTCTTTCAACGTAACATACTTATTAGCAAAGAAAAAAAACGGTTTCTCGTAAAATTCACATTTTTAAACCATCCTGTGTCCACCTATGCAGAGTGGTTTTTCGAAGCTTTCGATACGGACGCGATCAATACGATTTAATGCATCATTAAGCTTATAAAAGAAATATTATTTTTAAACATAAGATTAATGACAAGTTTGAAAGATATGAGAATTTTATGACGAGATAATAATATAATCCTTTTATATATAAAAGAACAGGTCTTTTTTATGTAGGTACCTACCAATTTTGTGACGACAATATTTAACTTTTTTCCAATTTTTTTTCACATAGTTGTTCCAAATACCTTCCTGAGTGTCACCACGTCACCCGATTTTCAAAATTTTGATTTTAAGCGGTTGAAATCGGCAAAAATAAATTTTTACGTGTAATTTGTATATTTATATTCATATAATAATAACAATAGCAGTCGGCCGATAACAGGAAATACGGCACGGCAGTATAAGGGTCTACCTGGACTCTGACCTTTTTTTTGTGTTTGTTATGGATTGTTCCGAGGCTATATGTATAGTATTAAATTTAATAAGTTGTTTAGAAAACACCAACTTAAAATAATAATACATTTCTTACCAAAATGCGATAAACGTGTTACGATGTCCTAGGTAAACGCGATTTTGCGAGCGGGCGGGCGATGTGATAAAATTCAAAATAGGTTTAATTTATGAAATGTCCTATTTAGACTTATAACGCCGATTGTTGGTTCATCGGTGTACTGCGACTGTGATCAGTAAACTGTGCACGTTTGTGTAGTGTTTCCCTAAATTATTTAACTACAAATATTATATTTTATTTATCATTTGTACGTTTATGCAACACAAAATAAAACTCTAAATGTGGTATACCAAGAAGTTTTGACTTAAGCCATATTAGCATTGAGTAACTACGTATAATTTGTAAATATTCATAAACAATTTATATATAAGGATAGAATCAGTTTTTAATATTATTATTATTATTATTATTTTTTTTTGTCTATAAAATTCAACAACTACTACTATTTAGCACTTGATAGCATTAAGTAAAATATATTTTTTTAAAACACAATAATTTGTGTTGATTTAAGAATTTTATTTTGATAAAACAAAAACTAACACACGGGCGAAGCCGGGTAATTCAGCTAGTATATAATAAAATAGAACGAGAATGAAATGAGTTATCACCGTTGTCGGTCAAACTTGTCCAGGAATGGTAAAGTTAATAACAATCATAATACATACAAATCAAAACAGGCAATAAAAACAAAAGTTCATTTTATTTATACAATGGTGTCGACTAAGTTTTAATAATAATAATATTATACCTAATACTTAAAAATTAAACACTGATATAAGTTTGTTGACAATGGCAGCATGAGTTAAGTATCTGTAGTCGGTGACAAGGTCGAATCAATGAATGGAAGGTTTGAGTGGATCGATGGAAATCCATGGAGTAGTCCATCACGCTGAAACATGGACGGCTTCCCTAGATACTTGATGGCTTCGTGAGAACCTTCATATTGGGATTGGAATGGTGGTTTGACTGAATATATCTGACTTCACTGTGGTTTAAAGTACAAACGTACGGATGTACTGTGGATGTACCACGATGAAGCTTCAATCTCCTGGTTGTGCTATGTAAAAAAAAAATCTTTTGTTTTCAAACATTTTAGATGCACGTATTAATAATTACGAATTAAGAGTTTCTTCCGACTTAAACCTATTTACCTAACACTTAATTCTGATATTCGATCAACAATAACAGGTGCCATGTTATATTAGTTATAAATATTGAATACAACTTAATATCAATTATATGAGACAAGAAAAAAAAGTACGAGTTTGAAATATATGATATTAATAATTGTTCGGTCGTTGAGAAAAAATGAATAGAAAGTATCCTACGCACTTTATTCTAAGAGAGTGTAAGTTTCCACACCACCTTAGCTATTAAAACCACAACAAAATGTACTGTTGTGTTTTAATAGCATGAGGTATTACACCAGCGCGTTATTTTTAAAGTGGTGTCCCCACGAACCATAGGCGTGACTCTTCTTGACCATATCTGTGAATGAATTAGATACAATCAATATTTTTACTTAAAATCAGATTTTTATTTAACTAATAATTTATGAGGTCAAAAAGGAAACGCTTATGATTCGCAGGCCTACTCCACTAGAGGGAATTCAATTCTTTAACTAATTAATTTCAATTTGATGTTTGAATAATCTAATCAAGATATTTTATTAAAGCGATGGAGACAAATATTATCAAAAAAATTTAAAGTTGGATTTAAAATTTTTTTTTAAAATGTAATGTTTTGATGTGTATGGTCCATGGCTTTTTTTTTGTAATTATTTAAAATATATAAATTAATTAAATAATTACCAAAAAAGTCATAGACCAAGAACATCAAATTTATATTTTTAAAAAAAATTTAAAATCAAACTTAAAATTTTTTAAAAACATTTTTCAACTATATTAAAAAATGAAAAATATTTTGCTGCTTCGAATAATTGATGAAATACGTACCATGACAATGATTAAATTGTAATACAAACGTACCGTACAATTTGTATCGCAGGAAAATTTACAATGCCTATAGAACTATTTAGAGGGCATAGTGACCCAAACCAAATTCGTCCAAAGTGCTCTTGATTTTTTTATTCGTCCAAGTGCGTCTGTGAATGGCAAAGAAATATTTTGAATGGATAGAAAATATTTGGCAATAAAGAAATAGATATGAAAAATCCGTATAGGATTTCTGCTATAGAAATTGTGAGCCTTATGTCTTTCTGTACTGCCGATAACACTGCAGCAAATTTTCCATGAACATTTCATTATTAGTCACTCTTCGGAAACATAGTTTTCAGAGTTATTTGCGCTTGTTTCGGTGCCATTTAATCGGTATAACATTCTGCATAACACGAGTAAATGATTTCGACAATGATCCAATACTGCAGACAGATATAGCAGGGTCAAATGGACGGAAAATCAGTTGTTTTACAAAACTGAAAACGAAATATATGCAATGTAAAATAATATCTATGTTAAAAATTGTTAGTTATGAATAACGTACACAATTTACAATGTTTATTATAAATCATGCTTATTTTAAACAAATTTGTATAATTTATCTTAAATATTTGTATTCAAGGTGAATACGTAACAGTAATATCAACCAGTTAACAATTGCTAAGAAAATACTTACAGTGAATTCGTGTAAAATAATTTTTTTCGGTACACGTGACAGGCAATTGATCTGTACGACGTTTACGATAGTTGGTTAAACATTTTGTAGATACTGATAAACCCCGTGAGTCCATAGAAACACGCCATCAACTGTTGTTGAATTGAAGAAATTACATATCTGCAGTTTGCACAAAGAATTGACGAGATATAGAACACATAAAGACCATCGATTGGTCGACAAAGATTTTAAATAATTAAATTGTACTGTCGAAGTTGTTTGGAATGATTGTAATTAGAATCGTTTTTAATATTTATCGAAAGCTGCTTGATTTAAAAATAAAACTGTGTAGTAGTAATTTTGATTGGTTGTGTATAAATTTTCTTAAGTATTAGAGAAAACTATTTTTTTTGAAAATTAATTTTTTGCGTATAGTTTATCTTTCCATTCTGAAGATACTTCTTATCCGCCAACTTTGTTGATATTCTTATTTCATCAAACACTTTTTTACAATATTGTTCATATACATGTTTATCGTTGGTTTGATCATTATCATCACATAACCATAATTCTGATCCGTCGATTACTGAACGTACTACTAACACAAATCTTGATATATGCTTAAAGTTTGCAGAAGGTTTAATAGGACCGCTCTGAATGGCATAATTCCTATAGTTGCTCCTTATGTAATTTCTCATTGTTATAAATCCTTTTTCCACTGAACTATAATACGCTGACTCACTGATGAACAAACAATTTATTCTTTCATTTTTAATAAAATAAGTAGTGACGTCGCCTGGATTTAATGTCTTATAAGTAATGTCCTTCATTAATCTACGGAAGAACAAAATAAATATAGGATTATAAACGTTACACGAATTACATTTCGAGTACTCATCACTTATGTTCATGTAATAATTTTATTTTACTCATATAAAATGTATATAAGCAAGTAATAATTTTAATAATGTAATTTAGATGTATAAAATAATTACTTTTCTTTAAAAGATGGATATTCCAAGTTAACTGATTCCACCAAGTCATTCTTAAATTTGTTTGCTTTTACTTGGTCAATATCGATCAATAACACCAAGTCACTTAACTTGTCTTTAATCTGCAGTATTTTCTTTGGCGTTACAAATACTTTCATTTGTGGCGGCAATGGACGATAGAATATCTTAAAAGGATTTATGAATATGAAAACTATAAAATATTCTGTTATTACTAACACTTACTTTTGACGGAACACAAACGGTTATTTGTATTCCGGAACCGGCAAAAATATGTTCAATAAGTTGTTTTACTTTTGACCACTCTAATCCGTCTATACCACAGCCAATTTTAGGTATGCCTAGTTTCATAAGTTGTCTTTCTCGCATTTTTTCTACAAGCGACTTTAACGCATGTGACAATGATAACATTGTGGACGGGCCATTACAATACTTTTTCGTCACCAAATAAAAAGCACTTTCTTGTTGATTTTTAATTACCATTCCAACATTGCCCACAGTAAGTTTTTGGTCCATAAGTTGACCAATGCCTCCGAAATAACGTCTAGATAGTGAGTAAAATAATTATTGTTTCAATCAATGTAAATATAAAATAGTTTTACTTGAACTGAATGGCGACGCCACTTTCCATTCGTAAATCTTCAGCAATACAATGGGCTAGAGCGACGTCTCTAGGTAGATTGAATAAATTTTCATCAATTTCATGAATCACACTTGAAATTTAAAATAAATATTTATTATTTAATCAACCAACAGATGTAATTTCGGAGTAAATCATAAATGGATTTAATATAAATAATTATTTACCAATTTCCCTTTTCTGTTTGACATTTGGGTATGCTTGCATCTATCACAACTTTTTTACTGTTGACATTATTTTGAATGGTGCTGTTGTTTATTGTTTTTTCACAAATCTTTACGTTACTCGATTTTTGATTTGAATATTTGTTTATCTTCGATTTCGTAGCATCACTAAATTTAGTTGAATTTGTAATAAATATAAATGTATGTTATTTGGTTTAATTAAACAAATTAATTTTCAAATATCTTCTTGGTTAACGAAAAAGTGTTTTTTTTTTTTTTTTATACAATTTATCATAATATTAAAATAATCACTTATTTAGTGTTCCATCGCTGTTATTAACCATTTCAGTCGGTATTACATTTGAAGAAGTAATATTTGACATTTTTGGTTGAACTACACTGTTTTGAACCGTTCTAATGAATACGAAATCATGAATACATATATATTTTTAAAAACCTAAGTGAGATAATTACTGTTGGACACATATGGTTGCTTCTAATTGTTGAGCACGTCTGCGTTTTTTCGCTGTATTTTTGCTCAATTTCTTCTGTTGGTTTCCAGTATTTCTAAAACATTAATCATGTAATTTTAAGATGCTCAGTATTAAAGTTTTAGTTATAATTTAATATATTTATTTAATAATTGTTTTCAAATGATACATTTTTTTTCTATAATTATCTAATAATTTGCTCATACCCATCTTTAGGTAATGTTTTGCGATTCCTCGGTTTTTCAACAGTTTTATTTTCACTTCCATGCCCAAGCGTAGGAAATTCTTCAGTCCTATATTTTATTCATAAAAATTATAATAATGTATACATATAGTACATATTACAATATAATTTATGAAAATTATTTATGATCTTTAAACTTTGTCAATTAATTTTAATCATAGTTTATCAATAGAAAAATATGAAGCGTATTTGGAAACAAAAAGATTTTAAATATAGTAAGTTTATTATGAAACACAAACATATTTATATATGGTGAGATTATTAATCTTGTAGAAAGAGAACAACATTATCTTCAGTAATAAATTACAGAAAACATTATTTTTAAGTAATAAGTTTGTGACCGACAGTCGCGTGTTACCTCTTTGGTTGCATGCTCTTCTTGGTTTCACTTATCAAGTTTGATGCATTCATTTTATTTATTGTATACTAATTTCAAATAGTCTTAATATAATATGTGAATCTGAAAATTATAATGATTTTAATTTTAATTTACGGTACATATTTTTTTGTACTTCGTTTCAATTACACATATTAATTAGAATCAGGGACGGTCGCTAAAGGGCGTGAGAGCTGCTCTGAAGGAGGGATGGTACTACTATACTTCTACTTTACTTAAGTACTTTAATGATTTATTTAACTTATTTTCTATTTTCTATGATAATTCTGTTGTACTCAAGAACGATCGAGATGAGATGCACTTTCAACGATTAATGATAGTGTTGGTGGTGGTGGGTTTGTTAATACGATTCCTAAACAGCGGCTCTTATTTCTTGATGGTCTATCGAGAAATAGATAAGTTCGTATATTATATCCTGAGTCCATCGACTACGACGTTAGGATCATTGTGGGGCCGTTATGACGTTGTCCGTTGTGAGCTGATAGTTGAAGGTTGAAAAAAGTCAAACGACTTACGACCTCCGTGTTTTGATCACTTCTGTAGCGCGAGTCTAATTTTAATTCAAAATATTATTAATGACATACATACTTATAACAGTAGCTGCTAATTCCGTTTTCTATTCAAGCTGTCGGTGACAATATCTGGATACTGCTGTACGACGAATGACAAAAATCGGTATTGAGATTCAACATTAAACAAATATAATTGAAATCCATAGCAAGGTTATGCGTGTATTATTAATAAAACAGAACGTTTTTAGCCAACATGGAATAACATATCTTTAAAACCATTTACGTAAACAGTTTTATGATTTGCTTTTCAAATATTTTGCTGCAAATTGTAAAATAAAGCAGTAGTATTTTTTTTATATAACTAGTTTGATAGGTGACACAATATTAATAAAATTAAATAACCCTTCAAAACGACATAATTTAGTCAGTTATCAACCAAAAAAAAAAAAATCTTATTCTAAAAATGATTTATCTACTTTTAAAAATTATTCCAGTGAAACAAATTATAATGAGAAATTAAAAGAAGAATCTGAGATAAATATTTTACATACATTTTTACTACCTAACCAAAATAATTCTCTATTTATGAAAAGATTGCATTTTTAAAACCTCATCCGATTCAACCTTCTGATACTCGTATTAAGTCACTAAGTTTTGACCTCCATAAAGCTTATTTTCGATTATTACCGACAGGAGAAAATCTATAGAGAAAATAGTTATCATATTGCGTTGAGAATAAAAGTGTTTATTGTAGTTTATGCATGGCATTTTCTATTGACAAGAACACTTTTTGTACTGGTTCAGTAGTTAAAAGTCTCTCTCTATGGTTTCAATCCGTAGATTGGTTTGCAGCAATCTTCAGTCTTCTCTCTTATCTTGAGAAGAAGACATGTTGATTATTGATTCTTGGGATAGTAAGTTAAAATTAAAAACATAAATAGTCATTGAGTCATTCTGATGCAACTTCATGTTATTTAATAAATAAATCTGGAGCGAATGTAGAAAATTGTATTAACACTGAAAAAGAATTAGTTGTAAAAAATAACCGAGAAATAGTTCATCGTGTAATTAACATAAAATTTTTACTCTCAAAAAAAAATTTAGGTTTTATAGGTTTTTTTTTTATTATTTATACTTATAGAATTACCCTGACATAGTTATCTAAACTTATTGTTAATAGATTTTTACATTTTTAACGTTTGAAAATTATTTGAAAAAATTTCTTATTTGAAAATCAGATAATAATATAAAATAAAATATAATACATTTTCGTTTTAGAGGTAAACGTTATAAATCTGCTTATGATTTTAATAATTTACAACACAACCACGGGAATTTTTTAGAAGTTGTTAACCTTTTATCTACATATGATCCAATAATTATTAGCACAATTTGGGGGGTGCTTAGGATTGCTTAGCATCCCCACATTTTTTTAAGAGCATCATCGAATTTTTATTGTTCATAACTTTATTATTTAGTCATAGGTATTGATATTTTGTCATAGGCTTAGGATACATTTATTTTAAGACTTTCCAATTTTATCATAATTATATATTAGGAATAGGCAATTTATTGTTAATATTATAATTAATAAATTATTATGTATTTGAGACACAAGAAGAATTCATAGAAGGCTGATCAATAGACGATAACGATTACGTCGAAACATCTATATCGATTATTCGCGTCTCGCAATAAAAAGCTAATCAATATTTTTAGGCCGATGCGGGTTGATCTGTAACGGGTCACATGGAAAAATATAAATATAATAAATGATACACAGCGTACTCGTAAATATACATATGTCTCTACATAATGATCGCGGCGAAATGACCGAGTCCGGTCTTTAATGTGTGTTTTTTTTTTATTTAGTATTATGTTTTTTATAAATTATCTATTAGTTAGTATGATGAATGTATAAATTACGATGTGGTAAGGGGGGGCAAAGCCCCCACGGGTCACTTTGGTAAATTTAAATCTAACACCCCCATACATTTAAACCAAATTGCGCCTATGCCAATAATGCGAGTTCATATAGATAAAGTAATTAAAAAAAGTGCAGAAATGAAAAAAATAAGAGAACAACAAATCTCAGAATAATGGTAGTGGTTCACTAATTATATTTTTATCAAAAACTACTATTAGAAATTTAATTGTACTAATGGGGAACATAATACAAAAAGCAATAACAGCAGATGCAGTGGCAGTTGGATTATTTTCATTAGAAGTGGATTCAACCCAAGATATTGCTGTGAAAGATCAAATGTGTATTTGTGTAAGATTCGTTAGAGCGCTTTCAGACGAGACACTTTGTGGCCGGCCACTAGAATCGCGCTACAAGACACAAAAAGCGTTTCATGGGTGAGCGTCTCACACGAGACACTTGTCGCACACGAGTATCTGGTTAAATACAATTACTTCTTTAATAATTATTATTTATTTTTTACTCAACCATGGAAGACACGCCTGAATGTACTAATTCAAGTGTATACATCATCAGTGGCTCAGACTCAGACACAGTGTCTGGCGGCTGACGGAGACGAGATACGCAGATTAGGTGGCGCGACACAGACTCTCGTGTGTACGAGTATATTTATAACAATGTTATCTTAGTCCCGCGATTCTTTTCAGACACAAGTAGCCGACCACTAAGTGTCTCGTCTGAAAGCGCTCTTAATGTTAATAGTGAAAACTTGGTTCAAGAGAGATTTTTAAAAATGGTAACAATAAAATCAGCAACAGGTGAATCACAATACAAATTAATTAAATAGGAATTGTGTGATTTAAATGTTGATTTAAAATGACTTGTAAGTAATACTTTTGACGGTGCATCTAATTGAGGGGGAAGTACAAAGGTTTACAAAATCAATTAAAAATAGATGCTCATAATTCTATATTTACTCGTTGTCACGCTCATGTTTTGAATAGTTATAACTAATGTTTTAATTATAAAATTATCTATATAAAATCTATAAATATTATATAATAATATATATATATATATATAATAATTATCTATAAAAATATTTTGTCATTCAAGATTCTGTAAAATGTTGTGTTTGTACTCAAAATGTTTTCTCCTTGATTAATAAAACTGCTGTATTTTTCACTGAATCATATCAGCGTGCCGATATTTGGACGGATACTGTTTTTGAAAATGAAATTGGTAAAGAGAAATTAAGAAAATTAAAAAAGATAGGTGCTACAAAATGGAAATGTAACTGACTATAAAGATGATTTAATAACAAATGAACTTGAAAATAGTGAACAAATTGGAGATGAAAGTATTGATGACAAAAAAGGCGATGATAAATCTTTCGACTTTTTTAAATCTAAAATTAAAAAAAATGATTGCAAAGATTTCATACCTTGCGTTTTTAAATGTTTACAAAAGTATAATTTGCATTCAGCAGCGTATTCAAATTTATATATATTGTATAAATATACATTAACTTTGGCAAGCATACAAACAAATTGTGAAAGGGCATTTTCTAAGTTGAAAATTATAAAATACAGATAACAATGGTTCAGCCACGGAACAAGATTTATTAAACGCGCAACTTCTTCTAAGTATAGAAAACGATTATTTGCCTGATACAGAACGTATAATTGATAAAATTTCAGAAAGTTCTACAACATTCTCAAAATTATTACATATTTAAAAATTATACATTTTATATACACGAATGTAGTACAAGATGTTTATTAATTGTTTTCAAAAGGTAAAAATATAACTATTATAAGGAAATTAAATTTATTTTACATTATTAAGAATAAGTTTATACAGTCCTATTGTTTAAAAACTGAAATTCTTCTTATTTTAGAAAATAAGTATGTACTCTAATAAATACATAAAAATATTTTGCTGGGAATAAAGTAGAAAAGTATATTACATGTTTTTTTATTTTATAAAATGTTGATAGGGCCCTATAAATGTTTCTGCACCCCGGACCTTTTTATTCCGGTCCGCCAACGGACAAATGATATCGGTTTTTTTAAAATGCTCTAACTAAAAAAATACAAAGAAAAATAATTTGTAGTCAAAAATAGGTCATGCCATTTAAAAAAAAAAAAGTTATTGTGTGCATGCGTAAAATAACTGTTAAAAAAATAGTCTTATTACATGAAAATGTGTATAATTATGTTTATTAGTTAGCCAAAAAATCAGAATTAAAATATATGAAGCTTACACATAGTTATTGAGTGTTTCCACTTATCGTGATCACACTGTATACATTGAGACCGAACTAAACCCAAATAATCTATGATACCTGTACACCAAATTTCAAACATTTTTTAGTAAAATAGTTTTTTTTTTTTATTTTAATTTAAGTTCGATATATTATAATGTTACTTATTATGTATTATAATATATACTTCATATAATGTATAAATAATGTACTATATTTTATATTGTACTGAAATCGTTAAAAAAAGTCGTTATGTTAATGAAATTTTTTTTTTGGAAGGGATGAAGGCAGCAAAATATGTATACTGAAATTTATAAATTTTGCCGCTGATAGTAATAAGTTTTAACATTAAATATACATATCGAATCGTAACTAATGTGATAATTAACAACGTTTATTATTTTATTTTTATATTTATAGTCGAAGCTATAATTTGTTTGTGTTAAAATATTTTAAGTATAATTCCATGGATCAAATATTTGCTTAATACATTATCAATTATCAGTTATAAAAAAGGCCATATTTAAAAAAATCCGTGTAATATAAGTTACCATGCTATAATATTGTATCTCTTTTAATAAAATAATACTATTTTATGTGTATTTTATATAATGTTAACTGTAAAGTATGCGTGTAAACAATACATTGGGAGTAGTTACTACGTACGAGTATATATATCCAACCATCAATTTACAAATAAGGCTAAAAAGGTACTAGTTAATAATGACTTGTTTATGTAACTTATTATGCGGGTAGCACTATACTTGTTTACACGATAAATGAATACAAAACATTTATATCAGATATAGTATTAGGTATCCTATTGACCTACTTTATTGTACAATGTTGTTTAATTAGTATTAATTTTTCACTCCAAATTTAGTTAATACTATAGCAGGAATATGTCATTGTATTTGTATATGTATGTTTTTGTTTACTTTTGTAGCAAAAAGCGGTCAGTTTTGAAGTCTAGGTTACTTTTTAATAGTAATAAAATCACAGTTACTCATACAGTTTTAAAAAAATAAATGAAGTTATATTTTTATTACTGACAAAGTAATATGAAATAATTTTGCTTTTACAACTAAAAAAATAAGTTATGCTACAATAAAAATTTGTTGAAATTGTTAAGACATAAGTTATTTGTACATTCTTATTTATTTTATTATTTATAGTATATAATTTATATAATGATATTATACCTATACGTAGAAAAAAAACTTCAACCATTTTATATTTATTTTATGATTTAAGTGAATCAATTTAAATTTTAAAAAGTTGTCGGCTTATTGAAGATTATATTAATGTTCTCCTTAAAAAATATTCAAATAACGAATAAAAAAAATTAAACTATTATTGACATTTATGAAATCCAGTTCGATATTTTTGAAATAAATATTTAATTTTATGTAGCAGTTTATTGGTCAATGCCAAAACATAATTTATTAATTTTTGTTTTATTTCTAGAAAGAATTCTTCGGTTATCTAATTCATAAATGTAAAAGATAAGAAATGGTATCCAGTTAGGACTTAAATAATATTACTTTTTTGAATTTACAACCTCAACAGTTTTCGAATAATTGAGATAAACGAAGAAAAATTACAAAATACTTCAATCGAGTTAAGATTTGAATCCTACAATGCTTATTATTTTATCATGTATAGTGTTTTAATTTTGAGGAATGTTCCGATCGTCAAAGTTATAATAGATTTATAATCAAAAATTTTGTTTATTTGGTACTTTGAAAGGGCTATTTTACGAGTTGCTAAAATTGTTATTATTAATTGCAAAAAACTGTTGAAATATTACCTAAAAATTGTAACGATTTTTATAGACGGTAAATTTTTAAAAAATTAGATGTTTTTTAGCTCTTTTAGCTTATTTGAAAATGTCATATGGTCTTGATTATTTTTTTAATAATATATCGTTAAGAGTTTTTTAGTTTGAAAAAAGTCTTGAAAATAAGTAAAAAAACTTTCAAATATTTATTTTGTTATTGATAAATGAAAAAATATTATGTTTAATTAAAAAAAAAAAAAAGATCTCATACGTATTTAATTTGTACATTAATATAAAACGATGTAAATCACCAAAATGCAGTGGCGTGTCCAGCACAAAATAATTGGGTAGGCCCATTTTGGCCATTTAGTTGTGTAGTTTGTTAACTCTACACCAAAAAGATTTTGCCTATAAAAAATAGCATTATGGGCAGTGCCGTGCCTAGCATAATCAGCGCCCGGCGCGAAGAATTATTTCTAGCGCCCCCACCCCCTCTACGAAATATTTTTATTTGAGGCTTTGATGAATAATTGTTTCCTGATGAAAAATATGCACTATGACGTGAACACAGTACGTCTGAAAACTAGATATCATGGGTTCAAAATAAAATCGTACAATTCCTTCCAGTCGTTGTTATATGTCGCAGTCTATGTTATGATATTAAGTCTATATTTATGTTATTGAATTAATTTTATCAAGTAACAATAATAATAATATAGTTGTTATCGACGACGGCGATCAGCGACGTCGTCATTTCGGGGAAAAATAAATACTAACGCTAAGAATAAAAACACTATATTTGTAACCGGTAGGCAATCAATGCAATGCTAATTATGTCGAGATAGTGGTGTTCGACGAGAAAAAAAAAATGAACTAATATTGAGTATTTTAGTAATATTACTTAGATTATAAAAATGTATTTGGCGCCCCGGTGGTCAATGGCGCCCGGTGCACGCGCACCTCTTGCACCCCCCTAGGCACGGCCCTGATTATGGGTAGTACATTTTTAGGTTTTCAATTTGAAAATTTGAACATTATACATTTTATTTATTTAATAATAGGCACTTAAAAAGTAAATCATTTTAAACAATATTGATTAAATATGTACTAGGTAAACAGTGTTGGGAATAGATAACTAATAATTTATCTAGATAAAGATAAAGATGACTATACTGATTCTTATCTAGATACAGATAAAGATAGTTATTCCAAATTTCATCTAGATAAAGATAAAAATAAGTACATTTTTATCTAGATAAATATGAGATAATTTCATGTTTGATTTTGAAAATATTCAGGATACTACAGCTTACAGATATTAGGTTTTAAAATAAATATAATTTTTTAAACTCATTTCAAACATTAATAAACATAAAATATAAAATATTTTTTTTTTAAATAAACTTCATAAGAAGATGACAAATCATTCTCTAACTTAATAATAAAAAAATCTTAGATTTGAAAAATAAAATAACAATACATTTCAGTCTTTTTTTTTTAATAAATTTCAAACATTTTGAAAATAAACATATAATATAAAGAGTTTTTTTTTTTAAAATAAACTTCATAAGAAGATTGTCATCTTGTCAGTTATTATATATGTAATAGGTATATGATGTACAGAAAAATTTAAAAATGAAAATATAAAAACATTTTAAATTTTCAAATTTTATTTTTATTCCATTTAAATAAATTATCTAGATTGGTACTCATAGATAACAAGATTTTTATCTAGATGAAGATAAAGATAACTGAGTATAAATTTATCTAGATAAGATATAATATAAATAATTTTTATCTAGATAACTTATCTAGATACATTTATCTAGATATTTCCCAACACTGTAGGTAAATGGTACCTAGGCATAACATAATAAGAAATTTAACAATCTTTATTCTTAATAGACATTTTAGAGAAAATAAGTTTTAGAAAAAAAAGTTCACGAATGTTCACCTATACACCGTTATTAGAGCCAGACATAATAGATGCACCGTCATAACTTTGACTAACACACTTAGTTATGTCTCAATTAATATTTTTCAAAAATTCATGAATAGTTTTCGATAAACTTTTTGCATCAAGATCTTGTATCAGGACAAATCCAAGAAAACGTTCTTTGATATTTGAACCCATAATATATCTTACACATATGCTCATTTGTTCCTGTTTACTAATGTCTCGTGCTTCATCTACAATAATACTATAAATATCACTACCATCCTTAATTTCAGCAACTATACTTCTTCCTACTACATTAGCAGCTGCTTCAAGAATATCATTTTGAATTATATTTGAAACATACTTTGCATTCTTTGGTAAAGACATCAAATTTGATTCAAAATATTTGTTTTCTAAGCACTACACTTTTATTAATTCCATATATGGAATTAATAAAAGTGTAGTGCTTAGAATTAGCCTATATTATTACATTAATACATTACATTATTACATTTGTTAAACAGGTAATGTTATAACATTACCTGTTTAACAAATGGAAATATTTACAATCATTACAATATGCTCAAATACACATATATAGGGTAATGAGTAGGGCCCGGATTTTTATGCAAAAATTATTGTTAAATATGCACATATTTATGCACACAAAAATTCAAAAATATGCAAAATATATGCAAAAAAAATTTATTATGTATTAAAAACTAAACATTAAAAAAAAAATTAAAAAATTATGTATTAAGCGAAAAAAAAATATAATTTAATTATAAGTATTTAATATGTGTTTAGGTCTAGCATAAAAATGTATATTAATTATTGAAAGAGTACCAACATGATGTAACAAAAAGTGCTTTTAAATTATCAAATAGAAAACTTCTACGATTGTCACGTAACATCGCCTTATATTTTGAAAAACTTCTTTCCACGTCTGCTGACACAATGGGTGCGTATTTGAAACAAGAAATATCTTCTGGTGACAACTCTGCAAGGTCTTCATCATCGTTTCTTATTTCTCCGCTTATAATTCCAGAAATTTTTTTTATTTGTGATAATCCGGGATTTTTTGATAATATTTCCGATAGTTTCACTTTAGCAAATTCAATACCACGTCCTCCTTCACTTAATTTATTTTCAACATTTTGAACTGATTCTAAACTTTTCCAAGATTAATACCCGATTTTTCTAGACACGTGATAGTGTCTGTTATACATTGGAAATTTGATAAAATTACCGAAAGTTCATTTTTGATCGAGTTATCATTAAATAATTGTTGTGCATTTTGAATAGACTTAGCATCATTTGGGTTAAATGTGTCGACCACTTCTTTGATTTTGTCGAAATTCTTACCATAATAAAAGGCGGCATCTAGCCACGTTCCCCATCGGGTAATAATAGGTTTTGGTAGTTAACTTAAGTTTGGACATTTTTCTTCAAAAGTACCTACCCAAGTAGGTGCTTTCAAAAAAACTTTTTTAGTATTAGATATCAACAAATCAACATTTGAGAATTTATCGCTAATAGTAGTAATAGAGTAAAATTTAAAATATTTTATTAATTACTTATAAAATATGCACATTTTATGTAATTATTTAGAAATATGCAACTTTTATGCATTTTGATGCAAATATGCAAAAATATGCAATAAAAGAAATTAATAGCAGAATCTATGTATTACGAAACGTCGAGATATTTAATCAGAATTGTTATAAGTCAAACGTAGAAGAATATGCATTTGCATAAAAATCCGGGCCCTAGTAATGAGTATTATTGAGTATTCAATCCATGGTCTTTTTAAATACCATGATGCGTTAAAGGACCTTAGTTTATTTGATATAATATGGCGAGGGAACTGCTGCAAAATCGGCTGAACCGGTTTCTGATCAGCATTTTCACTTATATCGCTTACATTGTACATACTTTTTTCTGGATCTTGGATATGAGTTGTAGTAGTACATAATATATTTGGAACTGGTGTGTTTGTGAAATTGTTTTCTAAAAATGTTTTTGAAGGAGGTTCATTAGGTTGCTTGGATATTAAAAACCGTTTCATGTTCACTGTAAACTGTTTTCTTAAAAACTAGAAATACAATAATTGTATTTCTAAAAAACGGTGGGTGTTTCAGCTACCAAGCACCCCCCCCCCCTTTAATCCACCACTGGCATACGGTAATATAATATTAAATTATACATGTATACACTTATTAGACGATAAATAAATATTTACATTTCTTTTGCGTGTGCATATCGATTTAATATTTAAACAGTTTATATTTTATGTTCAAATCGGACTTAGAAATAAATAGACTATTATTGAAATAGATTTTGAAACAACTTTAGATACGATACAAGAGCATTGGTTTTAATAATTACGAAATCAAATGATAACTGAAAATATAGATTAAGAATAAAAAAATTAACATTATAGTTTTTTTTAATGTTTTTTATAGCCTGCAACACAGTATCAAAAATAAATAAATAAATAAACACAAATATGCGACACGAAATTAAATTAACAATTAATTGACATTACAAATTAAAATACTATTTTTTATTTTTGTAAATTTAAAGTAGACAACAATTTACTACCGGCTATAATTATTATCTATCGTGACAAATTACATAAAATATAATTTTATAAAAAAAAAAAATTACCAAGAGCATAATACATAATGCACATATCATACAGATTGTATAAGTCACAATGTGTCCCACTTCACACATGCACAAAGTGATATATAACAGCGATTTATTCTCAAACGATTTTTAATATTTGTTATAATTCAAAAAGTATAAGTCGCAGATTTTTGAAATTTCTACCAGCTGTTAAGATTGGTATTTCCTTTATGTCATATTTTTTTCAAAATATTATATTAATTTTTAAGCCACTTATAGGCATTTAAAATATTCGATTTTTTTACATTTTATTTTTATAATCGGTGATAAAAAAAATTGGCTCCTACAAAATACTTGAAAATTTAATAGAATATTCCACAGAAGTAGTTCTTAATGTCATTCAAAAATTATTAAAATCCATAGGCACAATTTTTTTTATAAGCGTTTGAACAGCGAATATTGACATAGAATTACATGTAAAATATAATATAATGTATAATATTCTAGACTGACAAATGATATCGGTTTTTTTAAAATGCTCTAACTCAAAAACGAAAAACCGCAACAACTTGAAATATTCACCAAATCTTTATATTGACGTTCTATATACATGGTTAAGTTT
This sequence comes from Sipha maydis, assembly GCA_034509805.1. Lineage (NCBI taxonomy): Eukaryota > Metazoa > Arthropoda > Insecta > Hemiptera > Aphididae > Sipha > Sipha maydis. The sequence continues at coordinate 82,448 of JASXSY010001841.1, read as the reverse complement.
TCAAAGTATTTTGACATATTTTGACTTATTTATAGACAATTTTTCTAAATTTTTCGTTTCAAAATAAAATATACTTATTACAATATTTATAAATAACAATGTATTATATTCTAGACTAATATATGATCTCCGTTCAGAATCGTTTTTCGTATACAATGATACCTATCATTGAATTCAAATTTAACAAGTCCATTATAATGACCTATACTATGAAGAGTCGCACTCCTCCCCCTTGTGTACAGCAGAGCGAGGCCCATTAATTTTTTTTATTTAATTCAGAAAGTATAGAATTTAGCGTGAATATGTAAAAACTTTATGACAGATTTTAATATTTTCTGTAAAAGAATATTCAACGTAAATCCTCGTAAGTTCATTGTTCTCTAAGAAAAATCATACAATATCAAAATATTGTATATAATTATCGAAATAGATTTTTTTTCGATTTTTTAAAATATGATAAAATATTTTATATAACAATTATAATAATTAATTTTTTTAAAAATAAAATTAAGGATGAACATTTTATAAGAATAACTTTATTATAAATTTTGGTTTTTTATAATAATATTTGGGTAATTTTTACATAAAAGTAGGTATTAGAAACAGACGTGGATGGTTTTTATGATAATTGATAAATATTTTTTGTAAAACTATTTCAAAATTGTGATGACTGCCCGTCAAAATTAATTTTTTTCTTTCTTAATTGTTTTCTAAAAGTATGAATGCTCTATTTAACTTTCTTGTGTTAGAAGCTGTAGTATAATAGTAATGATTAATGGACTTTATCTAGTAATGATCGTCTTTGTAAAATATCAAAGATATCTAAAGATATATCATATCATGTATCAGAAAGCATTTGGGAGATTTCAAGAAGTCATTGTATATTACAATAAAAGGCAAACGATAATTATTGTTTCCGGTAAGGGCCAGTGGCGTATTTACGGGGGGGTCCAAGGGGTCCGGACCCCTTCATTGACTCGTGTCTTGTACATGTAAATGTTTGTGATTTTATATGTTTAATAAAAACAAATTATATCATAGGATATGACATATGTCGATATGAACAATTTTGTAAAAAAATTTCGAAGCGTCAGTATTATCAACATTTTCAATTGTTATCACGATTTTTCGTTATCAGTTTGGAACCAAACATGGTTGAAAAATACCGAGTTCTTGGTTATTAAACAAACGCTCTGCTTTTATCAAATTAAATTAAATGATAGCGGTAGCCGGTAGATAACAATGATGACGGTTTTTCTTATTTATGATTATGCATGATCTTCAAAACCGTTCGAATTCGAAACTTCGCTGTGTTGTTTTTTGTTTAATTAATCTTTCAAAAATTCAAAATGAACAACACACCTAAAATAACAACTTTTTTCACTGCGATTCGGTCTACAGAGTCCACTTGTAGTAGTGAGACCCCTAGCGAGACTGCCGAGACTTTAAATCTGAAAAGGTCTATCGACGAAGACGGTGAGCAAAGTTTGAATAAGAAATTAAATTCTTAGGTATGTTACTGTTTAAAATCTGAATTTATTATTATCTTGATTATATAATTGAAATCTATAGTTGTTAAGCTTGCTTTCCTCATAGACCATAGTTGTATATTTTGCTAAATGCTTCTACTTATGTCTTATATTGTATACTATTTAATATGTGGAATTTGGATGGACTATGGTATTTATGCTACTGGGTGCCTTATGAAATTTGCTTGGCGGTATTTGACATTTAAATATATAAAGAATGAAAATGTAAACAAAAATGACAAAGTTACAACTCCGCCTAATGATATTTGTTTGTTTGTAAATCGTTCCTTAACTGATAAAGAGAAAATTGAGGTAAGAATTAAAGTAGTTTTTTTCTTACTTTTTTAAGCGTAATAATGGTACAAACTACAAATAGGTACAGCATTCTCACGCTTCTAGTATTTGACTTAATTAACTACTAAGTTCTTACAAAGAATTGTGTTGGCGCTGCAAGTGCCTACAATAATAGCAGGCAGGCTTGTTCGCCAGTTACAAATAAATAATTAAATAAAAATAAAAATAAAAATAAAAACCAATTTGTAAATAAATAAATAAATATATTATAATAATAAATTAAAATACTGCCCACACGGCACAGCCAATAATAATAAATAAATGCTAATAAATGAATAAATAAATGCTAATAAATGCTAATAAATGAATGCTGCCCAATACGGCACAGCCAATTATAATAAATATACGATTGAATAAATAAGCCTTTGGTGGCTAGGCCCGTCGGCCTTTACACAAGAACAAATATGGTCGACCAATACTCACATGTGACTGTGATTGATGGCGGATTTCATCCCAACGCGACCGCACCAGTGCTGTGACTTGACAAATGCCTACGACGGCACACCGCAGTGTATAATAAAAAATAAGTCACAGCGACTAGTGCGTGCGACCAACAAAGCACAGTCACCAACGAAGACAAAAACCGTTCTGCAGCCCGAATGATGACACGAAAGACAAAACCACGTTATTCACAATGCGACCGCTGGTAAAACTAAAAAACAATAAATATTAAATCGCTGGACAATATCCGATTGCCTCGAACGATACTTTACCAGACGGCCGATTCACAAAACGAAGAGCGACGACAACGTGGTTTCACAAGAAAATGACTGTAGACACGGGAACACGAAACTTGAATTGATGTGCACACCACGAAAACGAAAAGACAAGCGCGAGTTGGTGCCGACGACATTCACCACGAAGGCTCAGGCCGCCGGACACCAGAAAGAAGATTAAATGCCTCAGTGCCACCACACAAAACTGGAAAACACACGAACTTAATGAAACTTGTGGCACTGAGAGCATGACTTTAACTTTTACCGAAAACATAACCGACAATATTTGAAAAACATGGAATAACGAATACATTTTCGTACGACGATAACAATACGATTACGTACCCCGACCGGTCGCACACGGAGGCTTATCACCGCCGCCAACGACAGCCGCGGATACGCAACGCACCGCTATACATCGCACGAAAATGATGATATAAATGACAATTAAACACAACATTTTCCCCCCTTTGAAAGTTGGTGGAACTTTCAAGCTATAATTGTGAGGTTCTTACTGAATAAAAATCACACAATTAATTACGTATACACTTGAATTAATTGACTAAATACTAACTACAATACAAATGTGAATAAATTGAATGAATACATCGAAAATATGTGAACTAAATAACTAAAATAATACAATGAATGGTGACAATTCGTGACCATTGGTTTATAATAGAATAACATGGTTACCCTACCATGTGATTGTCCTCTTCGTTGTATTCATCTGGTGTTGGTAACAATGCTAATTTTGCCACTGGTCTCTTCAACTCTGTGCCTGTACTTAGCTTCACAGTAGCTACCCGTACTACATTGTCCTTTCCTGGATGAGTTGCCACTATTCGTACTAACTTCCACTGTAGTGAAGGTAGGTTGTCTTCTTGTAGAATAGCAAGGTCCCCAACCTCTACATTACGACTAATTGATGTCCAACGTCCTCTTTTCTGTAGCTGAGGTGTGTACTCCAAGCTCCATCGTTTCCAGAATGTCTGAATTTGTGCTCTCATTAGCTCAAACCTTCGCAGCCTGTTAATTGGGATTGTTGATACATCCGGCTCCTGTGGTAAGATAGCTGGGCCGCCTGTGAGAAAATGGCTAGGAGTAAGTGCTTCTAGATCACTTGGGTTACTGGATATTGATTTCATTGGTCGAGAATTCAAGATCGCCTCTACACGACACAATAATGTGCTCATCTCTTCAAAGGTTAACAATGCGCCTTTGGTTGCTTTCAGCAGATGATGTTTCGCTGACTTTACCGCTGCTTCCCACAGTCCTCCAAAGTGGGGAGCAGACGGCGGATTAAAATGCCACTGTACCCCATGATTGGCGAGAGTGTCATTCACTGCTGGAGTTGCGTTACTGCTTAGAAAATAGTTCTTGAGTTCTTTGTTGGCACCAACAAAATTTGTTCCGTTGTCGCTATGAATATGTGAACAGGTGCCTCTTCTGGACATGAACCTCGTTAACGCTGCCAGGAACGCATTCGATGTCATGTCTGTCACTAGTTCTAGGTGTATTGCTCTTGTTACAAAACATATGAATACTGCAATGTAACACTTAATGGACTTAACACGTCGAATCCCACTTTTCATATGTATTGGGCCACAGAAATCAACGCCACTCCTGAAGAATGGTCGCTCAATTTTGACTCGTTCCTTCGGCAAAGGAGCCATCAGTGGTGTTTGCAATTTCGGCGAGAATCGATAACACGTAATGCAATTATGAACAATAGTTTTTGCTAACGCCTTACCACGAATGGGCCAACAGAACCGATGCATCTGAGCAAGAAGAGCTTGAGGACCAACATGTAAAAGTCTTTCATGCTCATACGTAAAAAATAACCGAGTGATTTTGTGTCGGGAATGAATGACAATTGGATGTTTGATAGTATATGACAATGACGTAGCTGTCATACGACCTCCTACATGAATGAGTCCATCTACATCAATAAACGGGTTTAATGTCCGTAGACAACTTTTGCGAGCAACTTGTCGTGTTTTTTGAAGATCATGCAGTTCACGAGGAAAATCAGCTCGCTGAGCAATATGGAACCATACGAGTTGTGATGCCTGTAGTTCTTTAAAAGTCAGTGGTCCTTTGCTCTTCTCATGACTGGCTGACGTTTTTGTATTGTGTGCAAAGCGTAGAATCCAGGCTGTTATTCGAATTAATGGTAACCAGCTGGATTGTCTTTCAAGTAGTGGATTACTAACCTCGTGAGTTGCTGTAAGTACTAACTTTACTGTGCGTACTTCGGTTACGTCTGTAGTTACAATGGAACTTTTTGGCCACGTGCACTCATCCTTATTAAGCCACTGAGGACCATTCCACCAGAGCTCACTGTGCTGCAATGATTCAATGGGCACGCCCCTCGATATCAAATCTGCCGGGTTGCAAGTGGTCGACACATGTCTCCATTGCTCCTTAATAGTATGGTCGTGAATTTGTGCTACTCTATTTGCAACATAGGTTTTCAGCAATTGCTGACTGTGTATCCATGCAATTACAATGCTGGAGTCTGACCAATAACTCATACATTCAGGACCTACTACAATACCAAGCTTACTCAGCTCTATGTTGATCTCATTCATGAGCTCTGTTAACAGCACAGCGGCACATAACTCAAGGCGTGGTATCGTAGTAGGGTGTATAGGCGCGACTCGTGATTTCGACGCATACAGTCTGGTTTCCCAAGTGTTGCTGGATGTGGCTGTCCTCACATAAACACAGGCACCAAAGGCCTCTTGTGACGCATCACTGAACCCGTGCAATTGAATGCTAGATTGATATCCAGCAACAACTGATCTAGGAATTTGCAGACTGTTTAAGGCACTCAGCGATTGATAATATGTGGACCATTTTTGTTGAACGTCTTTAGGCGGTATGGCATCCCAGTCCAGCTTTAGTGTCCATAACTGTTGCACAAATATTTTTCCTGTAATGAGTATGGGAGTGATGAACCCAACAGGATCGTACACTCTGTTAATGTCTGATAACATGGATCTCTTTGTCACTTGAGCCGGAGGTTTCCATGGTCTCATTTTGAACAAAAATCTGTCTGTGCTTGGCTGCCACATAACTCCAAGTGTGCTGATAGTGTCATGGTCTGTAAGCATGAGCACATAATGAGGATCAACTTTTTGCGTTGGAATTTTTGACAGTAGTTCAGGTGAATTTGAACACCATTTCCTTAATGGCATCTGAGCACTCATTAATCTTTCTGACACTGATGTGTACAACTTAAAGCATTCATCGACTGTTGACCCACCTGTCATCAAGTCATCAACATAAAAGTCTTGAAGTATTGATCTTTTCGCAGTCGCATCTTTTTCACTGTTAGCTAACTCTACCAAACACCGAGTTGCCAGGAATGGAGCTGACTTGGTACCGTAGGTGACTGTAAGTAACTGATATTCTTGCATAGGTTTCATAGGGTTGTCACGGTATAGTATTCTCTGCAAATCACAATCGCTAGGATGTACTTTTACTTGGCGGTACATTTTCTCAACATCAGCGGTTAACACTATGCTATGAGTACGAAACCTAAGTAAAATTGATACCAAATTTGGTTGTACTGTAGCCACACACATCATTATGTCATTCAGTGATAGGCCAGAAGTTGTAGTAGCTGACGCATCAAAAACAACTCTAGTTTTAGTGGTAATACTATCAGATTTTATCACTGCATGATGTGGTAGATAATAGGTTGATGTAGATGGTAGTTCACTACTATTGACCAGTTTCATATGACCCATGTGTAAATATTCTCTCATGAATGCTTGATATTCATTAGCTAATGCTTTGTCTCTCTGAAGTTTACGTTCTATATTTAAAAATCGTTTTTCTGCCATGTACCTTGAGTTTCCGAGCATACACACGTCCTTAGACAAGGGCAACCTCACTACAAACCGACCATCAATGTCTCGATACGTATGTGATTTGAAGTGAATTTCGGTTAATTCTTCTTCTTCTAGATGTCTTGAAACTTTGGTAGAGTACAACGAAATTGAGTCTGATGTATGCTCTGGTGACACTACAACACTGTTTTCCTGATGGCCATATGAAGTTGGATAGGTTTTACCAGTCACTATCCACCCTAACATAGTATTATGTAACGAGGATTGATTGGATATCTTAACCCTTTGGCCTGTAAATAGTTCATAGAATACATCAGCACCTAACAGAGCATTTACTTCAGATGGTTGATTCCATTTTAAATCTGCTAATTGCCCTTGAAGACTTGTTGGAATGTTGATTTTACGAACATCAAGCGATGATGCTGGTAAAGCATGAGTAATACTCTTAACTACATGAAATTGAACTTTGGTTTCATAATCGTTAATCCTTGATATTATATCAGTTGTGACTACTCCAGATGTGTAAGTGGTTAAATTACCTATTCCTTTAATTGGAATTTGAGTATTGTCACTACTTAACTTGAATCGCTCAACAAAGTCTTGGGTCATAAAGCTGAGCTGAGCACCAGAATCTAGTACTGCTCTACATGGTCTTGATATACCCTGACTGTCAATAATGGTAAACACTACTGTTGCTAACATGACCTGATGAGGCTGAGAGAGTGATGTGGTATTTTGTGTCTTAGAATGATCATAAGCAGCACACATAGCTACTAAGTTGTTGGACTGTTGCTGCAAACTGTCATTTGTTGCTGAAGATTGACCGTGAGAAGCATTGTCGTCGTGAAGTAATGTGTTATGATTCTTTGTACATTTTTTACAATGACTGTACTTACATTGAAATACTTGGTGTCCATATGACAAACAGTTAAAGCATAATCGGTTCTTTGAAACAACAAGTTTGCGATCAGCAATGGACATATTTTTAAACTTCTCACATTGGTACAGCCTGTGTGGTTCTGAACATACTTTACAATTGTACTGTCTTTGCTCAGTGTTGGCTAACAAGACACGCCTCTCTGGATGTTTTTGCATCACTTGCTTGGGTACTCGCACCTTGATTTCAGTCGTCACAGTGTTTTCGCCGGCTTCGTATGCTAGTATACGTTTTGTTAAAAATGATTCAATATCAGTGTACTTTGGGAGCTCTCGTAACACTTGTCGTAGCTGCCACTCGCCTGCAGTGAAGCTGTCCAACCTGCTACAAACCAATGTGACGAGCCAGGCATCCCAATGGATAACCGGTTGTTGCAAGGCCTCCAATGCGCGTACATGCGATACCACATGATGATACAACGCTTGCAACTCAATGGCAGATGCCACTTGAACTCGTGGTGCATCTAACAGCGATCGAATGTGAGATTGTATGATCAGTCCTTTATTCTCATATCGACTAACTAGCGTGTCGTACGCCCTGCTGTAGTTGTCTCCTGTCGTTGGTATAGTTTTGACAACATCTGATGCTGAGCCAGATAGACAAGATTTCAGGTAATGGAATTTCTGGACATCAGCTAGACTCCTGTTACTATGGAACATAGCGTTGAACGCATCTATGAATGATGTCCAGTCTTGAAGTGCACCGCTGAACGTAGGGGCTGTCACAGCGGGTAATTTCATTGAACAATGACTATTAGCAAATTGTTCCACTTTATTTTCTTCTTTATCCAGCTTATCTTGTTCACCGACTAAACTTTGTAATTCTGCTACCACATTAAAATATTTTTCGCGAAAGGCAATGCGAATGCTAATATGTGAATTGGTGTTGTTCTCATCAATTTCTTCCAACTGGGATTGAATATCATCGAATCGCTTGTACAAGTGTGGCATATCGTCCAATCGAACAATGACACGTTGAGCACCAGACTTGGATGGCACATAGTTGGTGACAAATGCTACAATTGAATCCAGCGTTGCAATAGACGCTTGTCTTCTGCGTTCAAGGCTTGATACTTCTTGTTGCAAGTCCATTGTCACAACAAATTGTAATAAAGTAGGTTCTAGGCATAACACAATATTATTTTATTTATTTTTATGTTTTAAAAAATGTATGATTCCTAAAAAAGATTTTATTTTTCCTATACTGGATACGTATACAAAAAAGAATTTGCGATTTCAATATACTTGGTTAGAAAGATTTCCATGGCTAGTATATTCCAAAAAAGAAGATGGAGCTTACTGCCGATATTGAGTAGTTTTTGCAAATTATGGAGGAGTTGGAAACCAATCTTTAGGACAGCTTGTACTAACTGTATTTCGAAATTTTAAAAAAGCTCTTAAAGTAATAATCGCTTTTAATAATTTATGAAATGTTTATAGTTTAATGGCTTTTAGTTTAGTGCACTTTAGCACTTATAGTTATTTGTGTTTAGATTTTTCTATTATGATAATATTTTGTATAACATAAAACCATTATATTCAAGATCACACAAAGTCTGCTTATCACGAAATGAGTGTTTTAAAGTCTCAACAATTTCTAAGTATTTTATTTGATCATAAACAGCCATCACTAGTAGAACGCATTGATACTGATAGATGATTTAATTGTTTTAACAAAAGTGCCTATATATTATATTAAATTGTCAATAATGTCATCATTATAGATTGGCTCAAGTCAAAGAAAATAGAAAAAGACTTGTTCCTATTATTCAGTGTATTTTGTTGTGTGGTAGAGAAGAAATTCCTTTACGGGGACATCTGGATTTTGGTAAAATAGTGATAGATGGTAATTGAAATTATAATAACTCAATTTGTATATATAATTTGAATTAAATTTATTTATTTCAACAATCAACAGATATGAATTCAAGAGAAGGTAAATTTCGTGCCATTTTAAAATATCGAGCAATAGGCGATGAACATTTAAAAAATGTGTTGGAAGGTTGTGGTAAAAGGAACAAATACACAAGTCCTATAATTCAAAACCAAACTATTGAGGCGTGCAATAAAATTATTCTCAAACAGGTTGTTGATAAAGTAAATTCTTCTAAATGCTTTTCAATCTTAGCTGACGAAACCCCCACGGCTTTGTATTCTGAAAATTATCTGGACCCTCCCCATGAAAAATTCCTAAATACGCCACTGGTAAGGGCTATTGTTAAATTCCAAGCAATTGCAACATAATAAAAATTATTTTCTTGAAATTTGGAATTAATTTTTTTTAAATATTTTCTGTTACCAGTTTTCTAAGTTAAAATTAAATTAAAATAATAATTAATTACATATCGATCGACAAAGGTTATTTTTTTTTAAAAATTAAAAATTAAAAATTTTGAAGAAAAGGCATTTAATGATGTAGTTTTATAGTTAAATAATAACTGTAATAGTTTTTATAGTTAAATATGTCCTTGGTTTTAGTCTATCGATGTAATTTAAGCCTTCTTAATGACTCTTAATTTTAAAAAAATAGAAGAATATACATTTATTTATTGAGATATTATACAGGTTTGGACCCAGAGAATAAATTAATTTAATAAATAAATGTAATAAATTAAAACAAAATAAATTGTATGATAAAATAATAGCTGACTTATCATTATGAAGTAGTGAAAAATCATTGTAGAATTAAAATTCTGAGTATAATAAGTTTTCGATATTTAACGATCGTGTTGATAATAATACAAAACTGAAAATGACCGAGTGAATATTGAGTTCTTACATTTCTAACATAAACTATGAAATTTAGTGGAATATCTCCAAAATTAAAATATGGCACTTTTTATTCAAAAATATATTTTAATTGATCTGATAAACTCTAAATCAATTGGAATGTTTATGAGGTCTAATTAGTCTAATTAGTCATCTTAAGATGTCTACATAGTTTTTAACTATTGATTTGACCTATTCAAATAATTAAGAATATAACATTATTTTTAAAATTATTTTAATTTAATTTTTAATTTTTAAATAGAAAAACAAATAATGAAACCACTAAAAGTTGTGAATGACTTACGGTTGTTTCAATCGCATTGATTATGCTGCGTTGGTATATCCTATAGAGTTCTCTCATTTTGGACCACTTGACATTATGCTGATAAGGAGGACGATGCGTTCCATACGCTTATACGCTGCGAAAAGTTTGAGAATGACTGGGAACGCCTCATCCTGGTTATTAGGCTTTATGACCCGGGTGGACTGGTCCTTTTAATGATGTAGCCCGTTCAACTGGGTTACGGTTACCTGCTTCGTGGCAGACGTAATGGCCGTCAAGCAGGAAGCGGCATTCGGGTGACAAGCTTGGCAAGGGATAGTCTCTCGACTGCGAGTGAGAAGAAGATAGGTCTGGCGACTGATTGTCTAACTGACGCGCGTGCCGCCAGTCTTTGATATATTCACTCTATCCACCGGAGGTTGGCACATTATTTTCATAAGGTTAGCCACGGGGGACTGTTTCATGGCCATCTCAAACAGAAGTTTTCTGTAAGGAGTTGACTGTGGGGGATTATCCCGCGGACGCCCCAAATAAAGATGTATAGACTAATAATATAAAAAAAAGGCTACATCCATTAATCAACAATGAAATCATTAGTTTCTAGGGAAAAGGGCTTAAGTCAAATTCGAATAGTTTTCAACAAAAATAATTTTTTTGATAATTCCTACAGGTGATAATAAAATGTTTTTATTCCCACTCCAAATATTTTCTTTATAAATTTTCTTATATACTTAAAATTAACTACGTGCAATCATGAAAATATTAGGAACTTAAAAGATTATTGTAGAAACGTCAGGAGTCATATATTTTATGAAATTGAGATATTAGTAAAACCGCATATTATTTATGTGTTTTTTTGTATCGAGTGTCAAAATATCTTTAGTTATACTTTTTTTCATCAGATATATAAATAATAATAATAAGTATTTTACAATAAATACATAGAAATAAATTACTAGTACACATTTTTACTAGAGGTGAGTCGAACTGATCGAAGTTCGAAGAATCTAACCGAACTTTAGGTGTTCGGTTCGTGTTCGAAAGTCGAACCAAGTTGTAAAAAAATCGAACCGAACTGAACTCGAACAAAGTGTTCAAAAAACCAAAATAGTTTGAACTCGAAAAAAAATGTACAAACATCAACAAATTCTAATACGTCGAACATTTCGAACCAAAAATATTCCCAAAGTATAGTATATATGTATTATTATGTTTATTTTGTCAATTGTATACTTTATAGTCCAACTATAAATAGTTAGAACTAGTATAGTTAGAACTTAGTCTACAGTGTGTTTCACTGAAATGGTAACACGAAATATTTCCGTCCAGTGACTTTTGATTAGGGTTACCATATTTTATTTGACGAAAACCGGGACAATTTTTCTCGTTGTCATAACTTTTTACTGATTTTTTAACTATACAGATACAATTATTACATAAATATATCTATGTATTAATTATTTACTGCTGCGACCTTCCCCACCGGGATAGAAAGTCTGAAATGAACACTGATTATAGAATGACTATTCTACGCTACAGTACTACACTTCTGGGATTAGCTTACTACAACTGACAATTTATTAAATAATGGTCGATTCCTTTAGCGATAATTACAACTATCATGTGGAAACGGAAATATGAAGAACATATTCGACAAAAATAATAGTCACTTAGTTGGGAGAATAATTAAAAACAAATTTCGTGAGTCAATTATTCAGCATTTATCTTATCATGACAATAATATTATGGTTTTTCAAACTACAGTTTAATGTAACACAAATATGCTTTATTAAAGAATAATTCCGGGACAATTAACTGTCCCGAAACAAATCATGGGGACACCGGGCGCCATACCGAAATCGGTACTGTCCCGGCCAAACCGGGACGTATGGCAACCCTACTTTTGATTGAAATAGGGTTTTTTCGGGAAGCAAGGGAATTCTTAAATACACATTTTATGATCATTTTCAAATGTTTAATTATTTTATTGTGCACATACACAATCAAAATTACATTTTTTTAAAATAGCAACATATTTTTTCAATACCAAAATCCAATACACAAATTTTTTTGAAGCAACTTTGATAAATAAACTTTCATCGATTATTTCTTGTGCTATTAAATTATTTATAAACTTGGATAGTTATTTTATTTTTGCACTATTTATAATTTATAGTATAATCGAAGTTCATAATAGGCTGAACAAATTTAAAACCTAATATTAAATTTGATTAATGATTATTGATTATTGTTATTGTAATTTATTATCAATATTATTATTTATATTTTATAACATTGGTCCTTAGTCCTATTGAATAGTCGTTACCCAACACATTACGCGTTATACTTACGCATTCGTTATTGATGACTAAAGTGTAGTTTATTATATTATCTGTGGCCTAAATCTCCTCCGAACTTGCATTTTTAAACTGATAATAAATTGAAAGATTGAAAAAAAATAATATGGTATAGGTTGTTTATAAAAGTTATTATGAAAATATTGTACACTGGCAGCACTGTATATAGCCCATATGATTGTTGAAAACGTGCGGCGCTATCACTTCCCAATTTTTTTTATCAAGCGAATTGCAATTCCTCTTTAGTCAGTTGATCCACGGTTGTTGTGCTCGTCTTTTCGTTGTAATTTGTGTCTACTTAATTATTTCTTGGTTTACTACCTTCAACTAACTTCGTATTAAAATTAGATTACTACTTTCTTTTATTTTAATGTTCAAATTAATTTTACGGTATTATTTTTTCCTATAGTTCAACGTCTTTATCATTAGTTAACAGTTCGATATCTAGTCATTCTCGGAAAAGTTATAGAAAAATATTTTAAATGTAATAATGTTCATAGGGATTTTGTAAAGTGCACTATAACGCATTTGTCTTCAATTCATAAACAACCGTATGTATAGGTTTTTATATATTTTGGATTTTTACTTTTATTATTATAAATTTTTTTTTTTTTAAATTTTAATCTTCAATATCTTTAAATGAAATTAAAGTTTTGATTTTTTGATTTGTTGTTTTTTATGACTAAGTTTTCAAATAAAAAAAAAATGGTTGTCCAAGATTTTTAAGATTGGTTATAATGCTACCTTGCTATGGCTTTCTGATTATCAGTAAATTTACCTTAAAGGAATCTGGATTGTTGAGAATTTCTAATATAATATTTTCTTGATTTTTAGTGCCATTTATTAATTATAGGTATAATTTAACTATGAATTATTTATTCTTTAAATGTTTGCTAATTATTTTAAATAGTTTTATATATTTAGAATACTTATAGTCTTTTATATTGCTAGTAGTTGGTACCTCCAGTAAATAATTAGTTGAAAAATATAATATCTATGCTAATAGTATTTTCATTGGCTGGTAGGTAAAAATAAATATATTTTGAAATTAAGTTTATAATAAGGAAATAGATTTTATTTGTGTGAAAAATTCAATGAATATAAATAAATTTAGAAAATATTTATGGATATAGCTACTTGATATAAAAGGTACTTGATCTATTGTCATACCAAGGTATCTGGTTAAATTAAGTAATTCTTAGAGCAATATATTATTATATTTTATTATGAATTAAATAAGACCTGATCAGTTTGAATATCCATATTAAATTAAAATTGTTAGAACTGTTAAATTTGTATTTTACTATCCTATTAGTTGCACGAGGAAATTGGTTTCTTTAAATTTTACACTTAAAATATTAAGTGATTTTGTTGAAATATCTAGATTTTGTAAACTTAAATAAATACTGAAATAAGTAGTTATGTAGGTGCTAAGAATTTTAATTTTTTTCATATTTCAATACTTAGAAATATATAAATTCAGTTTAATCATAGTTATTGAAAATAAGTTTTAAGGTTGGATATTCAATTTTTTCTTTCTAATTTCTGAATAGTTAGTTATACATAACAAATAATCTTTTTGATAATACTTATATTATATGTGTATATACATATATAATGTATATTATATGTGTATGTACAGTATATAATTATAACTTATATATTGATGTGCTATATAATTTTGAATTTGGCAATTGAGATTATATCTACTTAGATACCTTTTTGAATTTAATGTTATTTGATCTTCATCATTTGAATTTAATATTGTAAGAATAAATTATGTTGTTAATCACATTTTTATTAAGTTTTTATAACTGAATTTTGGTTGATTTTTTACATTTTATTAAAATGTATGATATGTTTTTTTTTTTATGTTACCTTAATAAACATTTTTTACTTCATGATATAAATTTTTCTTACTATCAATTAGTAAATCAATGTTATATAATATTAGGCTTAAATTTTATATCCATTTTTAGGAACGGTTACGTACAATGAGACCATGGTTTGGCCTTTTGTGCCTAAGCATTGTCACTTTGTGCGTGGGACAGCGTCAGCGTCCAATTTATATGAACCAATTTGCCGTGCACATACCAAAAGGCTCTGATCAGGCTGAACAAATTGCAGCTAAACATGGATTCAACAACATAGGACAGGTAAATTCAATTTTTATAATTAAGTAAAACAATGAGCTTAATAGCATTGAGTTTTCTTGTTCAAATGTTTACAATAGAAACAGTACTTGAATATAAGTAGAGTCCGTAACTAATCATTACTGATGACTTAATTCTTGTTATATGTCATATAACTAAGTAGATATTTAGGTTTATAGGAGATTATTTTTACTTTTTTTTCTTTTAAATAGGTGTAACAGGAATAAAAGTTTTTTTTTCTGTTCAAAGACTTTCATTTAATATTTTTAATGATAAAATATATTATTATATAGTCAGTTCAAACAATATCTTGGACAGATTTTACTTGAAATAATATGATGTGAAATATATCATTTATATCAAATTAATTTTGTATATATAACTTATAAGAAAGCTTATTGAATATTACAACGCCCAGAAAATATTTTGTTTCTGATATAATTATTTTGTCTTCAATTTTGTCTTCAATTTTGCTGTTATGTGGTTGTTAGTTATTTTGTTAATTTTTTAAATGTTAATTTGTTAAATTTTTTGAGTATTGGAGGTTCCAATAAATTCGTTTCTTTATTAGTAAATTACCTAAAAATATTTATTTATTTTTTAATTATAATCTAGGTATGTATTATATTTATAATAATGACTATTATTGTAATTATTATTTATTCAAAAACTTTTTTTGTGTATCTCAAGTAAATAAATTGTTAATTAAAATCATTAAGACTTGATATTTTTGCTGCTTTTTTAATGAGAATTTTAATTCAACAGTATGTACCTAATTGATTTAAATTCATTATAATACTATTATATATTACATTGAAATAAGTGCAAGAGTTTCCTTTTATTCAGTCATCCTAATATTATCTAATTTTAGTGAATATCAAATCTATGGATATTGTGCATACAAAAAATAGTATGAAACTAAGAATTTAGCCAATGTACATTATACAACATACTCTTAAGTTACTTGTTAGGTCATTTATTACATATTATTGATATATTGATGTATATATTTATTATATAAATCTAAATCATTATTGATAACCTGTTGATATTACTCGTGTTTTGGGGTGAACAATTTTACATTGTTAATGAACAACTTTAGACTTAGATGATCAGAACTCAACATTTGAACACTGATTAAGTATTAATTTTTTTTTTATGAATAAATAAGATACATTTATCTTGATTAGGTACTTTGCTATATTGCTTTTCAGATTTTAGTTATTTTAGTTATCAGTAGTATAATTTTAGAATAGTAATTATTAATTATAATATTAATCATTACATTTTTTGATTTTATTTAATATAAATTTAAAATAAGAATATGTCACAATAATGTTTAAAATAGGTTATCTTAGCAAAGCAAGACGACTATCCAAACACCTAATCTCTGAAAATATTTTATTATTTTTACTTTTGATTTCTATGATTTTAATTCATTAAAACAGTAGTTTTATATTCTTATAAAATTAAATTGCATAACGGTCATTTTTTATTAATGTAATAATAAGTATTAGTAAAATGTACAATCAAACCGGTTATGGTGAATTTGTGTAGTCTAAATGACGCGTACGGCTTTTCCCCCCTTATCCTTTCACGTAACTGCTGTTCCTTGATGGTCATATGTTTATGGTGGAAGAATTTGTTACTTTCTCTGATCACGTATGATATATTGTAATTATTTAGCGGTTGTTGCATGTAGAGTACTACCACGTCGGGAGACCCAACTGCTCGTCTCCCCTACTATTTGGTTAGTTCTTATTTAGATATGTCGGTCAAGTAGGTTAATCATTTAAAGATTTGTGGGAATAATTGAGAGGGGGGTCGATGACTTCATAATCTTAATATGATTCAGGTGTTGTGACATTTCGACTAAAACGATGTTAGCATAACGACATCATGTTTCCTAAAGCTCAATATGTTCGTTTATTTTAAGGGCGTTTACTTTACTAAAATAAATTGGTATGTACATAATATAAATATATGTATATGATACTGTGTAAGAATTGTGTACTTTAAAGTTATCAGAATAAATTTCAAATATATTGAAGCTAAAAAAATGACGATTTTAGTGCTTATCGATTTTTTTCATAAAAATACCATTTATATAATAAAATAAAGTTATAAATTTATGAAAAATATATAAAGCTTATTTAATTCCCTATAATTAATTTCATCACATAGAACAATTTTAAAAATATCAAAGATGTTTTTTTTATTATGTTTGGACTCTAACTTGTAGTTTTAAAGCTTAAACAAAGGTCAGATTATATTATAAATGAATAAAGCATACTAGAAAATGTTTATCACCACTATCTAATAAGATACATTGCTGTTTTTCCTCGTGTGCTATTTTTTTATTTTTATTGTTCAGTTATTTTTCTTTGACAGTGTTGTTAAATGCTAGAAGAACTTATTCTCTTTGCTAACAAAAACTATTATTTTCATTTTTATCTGTGCTAAATATAACAATTTTATTAATTTTTGAACGTAAATTCTAATCCTTGACCATCTAAATTAGTATAATTAACTTATGGAATACATTTCTATAAATCCATAAAAAAAAAAAATTATAACATAAACCCTCTCTTTATTTATCCTTTATAATGCTTTGTATAAGACATTTATAGTACCTACAAATATAGTTTTTTTAATACAAAACGAAGATTTTTAATTTTTTTTTATGTACTATTATTTATTATATGATATGTGCAAGATACACTCAGTGGCGTAGCTACGTAGGAAAGAGCCCCAATGCAGTAAGCATATTAGGCTCCCTTCCTAATATTATATTTATATGAAAATGTAAAGTATACACTACGCATTGGCTTTTTAATTGTGACTTTTTATTATTAAACAATAAACAAAAATAATTAATTGATAATTAATAAAAATACTAAGTAAAAAAGAAATCGAGTTTATTACTATAAAAAAATATTACATATTGCGTGAGTTATTGTTCTACTTTATTACTAATTGTAACTGGAATTATCACGTATGATTTGGGGATTTACTGTTAAATGTAAAAGCGTTAGATCAACATTGTTAATTGTTTCAAGAACAGAGAGATAGAGAGAATAACTTTTATTTAAAAAAATACAAAGTAGACTTCCTGTCAAACAGATTGCCTAAATTACTCATTATACAGTGGCGGCTCCTGAGGTTCACATAAGATTGTGAACAGATACCTATGTAGGCGGTAAAAAATGATTAATTTTGTTTTAGGTACATTTATTTTTTTTAAGCTCCATAAGTTCTTCGTTGCGGCAAAATAAAATAAATTAGAAAAAAATAGCTCATTGTATATGAAATATAAACATAACATTTTTATTTTCACGACCGGCGTGATACATAGAGCCATAAAAATAAGTTCGGTGCATACATTGATTGTACTCCAAATTGCCATGTATCTCCGACATATCTATGCAATTAGTTAATTTTTGTTCGGTCGTCTGGAGCACACCAAAAGTATGCAAGTATGTAATTATGCTCCGATAATTATTTAATCACTAATAGACATATCTTAACATGAAAAGTCGCAAACACTTTTTTGTTAACAATTAATTTTGTTAATTACTATCTATAGTGCATAATAACAAATTATAATTTACTGCAGGAATCTAATTATTTTGTATATAATTTTTTGGGGTAGTTCATGTGCTCCTATGCACCATAGCACGAGTCGCCATTGCGTAGTATATTTATAAATCTTTACATTATTGGGCTATATAAAAATAATACATTTTATTATGTAGGATATGAGTAGATTTGAATATCTTTCATTATTGCTAAGCAGATTATTCTTAGGTCTTCTTTTATAAACATATTTGTTTTAAAAAAGTCCAATATAAGTTTGGAAGCTATGTCATTTGCACCAAACCATAGTCCATAGTCTCAAAAATGTTCAATAATCCCATGGCTCTCTGTGTTCTGGGGCCCCGGGGGACACTGCCTCACTTTGCTCTATGATTGTTATGCCATTATATACACCATAAACTTTTAGTTGATGCTATTTTGTGTTTTAGATTTTTCACTTAAGATAAAAGATATTGGCATGTTTTGTTTTCATTTTATATGTAATATTTTTAATTAATATAATATATCAATTTATAAAGGAAAATTTTTAATAATAACATTTATATTTCTTATCTCCTATACAAATGTTTTATATTTTAAATGTTTAAATAATTGATAAAGTATCAAAGTTATACCAAGTTTGACATAATATGGTGGATTAATGTAATCAATTAATACATAATCCTAACCTAACCTTAACGTACTAAAATCCGATGAATAAAAAAAACCAAATTTAACCTTTTTTAAATTAGCCTATCTTCTTCCCACAGATCTGCTATAATATAGCTAATCCTGTGCACTTCGTGGCCCGAAAAATTCGCAAAAAAATTATGATTGTTCAACTCCTTTTTGGTGTAACTCACTGCAGTAAATGCAACTCAGCCATGGGAACCAAGTAATCATGAGAGCCAACTAACAAATAACAAAACACCAAATAATTATTGTATTCATTTTATATATTACCAATGGCAATCACTAATAAATAAATATTATTCTCAAATCTTATAACCTCCATAGCAACATTTATAAACAAAAATTTCTATCGTAAATCTGAAAATTCCTGTTTGAGCACCTCCCGGAGGTGGTCCATCCCCTTTTTAAATTAGCCTTAAACCTACTCTCGACCTACCAAATATACACAGAAAATTTCATGAAAATCGGTTCAATAGTTTTCTCGGTTAGCGCGGTCGTAGAAAACCCCTTACAATTTTAGCTGATCCCGTGCACTTGACTCTAACTTTGTTCAATTCGGTGGATGATGTTCTAGATTTGTCTTAAGTTTTCTCTCCGGAATAAACATTCTAATTCACAGCAGTATATTATCAGGTAGGCAATCTACCTGCGGTAGATCGCGGACCTAGTGCTGTTTGTGCGTACCTTTGTGTATGATTTAAATCTAATAAAGTATCAAAGTTATACCAAGTTTGACATAATACGGCGGATTAATATAATCAATTAATACATAATCCTAACCTAACCTTAACGTACTAAAATCCGTAGTGTAGAATTGTATTGTTGACTATTTGCATTAGTATTTCGAACTATTTCTGTTGCTCCGAACGATGTCATTTGAAAATATGAATTGAATGTTCTAATTGACTTCAGGAACACGTTAGAATCTGGATCTGTACCGATAAGTAAACCGTTCAATGGTTCAGGTGTTGTTTTAATTTCAGGTAGTTGCATCTTTCCTGACGCGCAACACATCCTGACTGGCTCATTTTTGAATTTGAGAGCATGGCAGTGCGGGCATTACTTGTCCATAGCACAAATTACTACTTTTGAATGAGCATAATATTCAATATCGGGCTCATACTGGAATGCTAGACGAAGGAATGAATCAGATATAAATGTTCGATGTACCTGTTGGCGTTGTTGGTCATTTGCTCTGCGTGAGTCAACTATGAATCATTCACACTATCGGATTTTCATTGTCTGTTCTTTGCGCTCTTCTATTTCTTATGTTTGTAGCTGCATTTGTTCTTCGACAAAAATTGGCATTCTGGCGTCTTTTTGACATTTTTAATGGTACAAACAAATAGAAAATATTCAAAGTACTTATTTATGTTTTTTTTTTGGTTACCTTGCAACGTCGGGTAATTTATTATATTAACCACTAATAAATAAATATTATTCTCAAATCTTATAACCCCCATAGCAACCATTTATAAACAAAAACATAATGTTATATCGTAAATCTCAAAATTCCTGTTTGAGCACCTCCCGGGGGTGGAGTTAGGTCCATATATAAACCCTATAAACCCGCTCCACAACATTTTCTATCATTAAAAAAAAAATCAGGATAATCTGCCCAGCCGTTCTCAACTGATGCAATGTTATACATTTTTTGTCTCCATTTATATATGGATTTAATAGATAATGATTAATTATAAAATTTTAGTTTCCTAAATTTAAGGATTTTGATAATATGTTTTTAATTTAGTGTATGTTAATAAATTAACACTCAATTATTAACCATAAAAATGGATTGTTATCTTAAGAAATGTTTAATTAAATATCATATTTTTGATGGTTAATATATATAAATAATTATACATTTAAATATTGATCAAAGGTGTACTTTCTATTTAAGCATCAAATTAATATATAAAACTAATTTATATTAAGATGAAGTAGTTTGTTGATTTTGGTCAACATAGTTGTAGATGGAATGGTGTGGATATATCTTTAATTTTTGTTGGATGAAACATAGCCATCGAACTGCTTTTGGCGTTCCGCTATATACACAAATCAGCGTCATGAGTCAAATCATTATTGTAAGTAATTTTCAAAATCGGAAAAGTGGTTTTTTCCCCGGAGAGCCGCTTGGTTTTTGACAGAGATTAATGGCGTACCGATCATCGTCGAGTTATAATTTGTTTCTTGGCAAAAGAAAAAGGGGTTCTTATTCGCTAGTAATTTAAAACAAATTACATTAGTGCTGTCTGGTTTGGTGTGCAGGAGCCAAAGAAAGATACTGACCAAATACAACCAGACTATCGTCGCCATCTCATCGTCACTGCATTAGTTTAATTGTTGTTGTAAATTAGAAATAAGCAACATATTCAAAATGTTAGCAATTTGTAATTCGTTTTCTGAAATCAATCCTAATTTGCTTTTATAACAAAAGTAGTATTTCATTGGAAAAAACTATTTAGATATTTTGTATATGTTTTAAAAGTTTTTTGTTTATTTTATTTTATAAATTTAAAAATGAAGAAATAAACTATTCAGTTATTTTCAGGGTTTAATATACGCATATAAAGCGTGCCATACATTGAACGATTAATCATCAAACGCGATCGCACAGACAGATTGATACATGATTGGCCGTCTTGTAGTCGTGTCTGTCGATTAACGCTCGTGGAGTGTCAACACAACAATCGCCGATCTGTCGGTCTTTCGGTCTGTCGGTCTGCCGATCTGTCGACAAATCTGTTGGTGCGTGTATGTTATTGTCGATATCAACCGCGTGTTTGCGGGTTTATAAAATTATAACCTGCTATAGTGACTGTGACTTGAATTTTTTTATTTGACTTTCATAAATATTGGTTTCATTAATATGAAAATTAAAAGTTAAAATTAAAGTTTATTACATTATTACGATTATTCACGTTGGCTATAGAATATATAAAAACATATACCATATATTAATAATAATGTATGAAAATATCAAATTTTCAATCTACGAAAACACAACTTAAGAATTTCGCACTCCGTAGAAGACTTTGGTGACTACGGTGCGTCGCGCGTCGCGGTGAAACATAAACAAGTTGATAGACTCGATTCGTATGAGGAGTTATGATATTTGCTGAAAAATTCACCGATCGGTCTGTCGATATATCGTTCTGTATATGGTTCGCTCAAAACGTTGTATATGGTAAATTTATGATGTACGTCTATAATAATACCCCAATTATAAATCGTATAATATGTTTTGTTTTTGAAATTCGTTCTTAAAAAATTAAAAACACTTCCTATTTCAGATCATACATCTTGTTTGCAATTTTCTTTCTTTCATTCTTACCTATATTGTTGGTCGCCGTCTCTCCCTTAGCGATATCTGATTCTAAAACACTAAGGTGCAATCACTTAGAGATGGGGTATGTATGTATTTTGATATCAAATAAAAGATAGTGGCAATGGGATGTATTGAATTCACCTGTCCCCCCATTACCGTCAGTTCAAAACTATATAAAAAAAAAAAAAAATCGTAAATAATACAATAATGCTAAAGACACAGAATAAAATATATAAGGTATTATATTCATAGTCTAAAGTTAAATTTAAATGTTAGAAATATTGAAAGTGTTATAAATATTACATGTACAATGAATTCACTATAACTATGTTTGTGATATAATAATGATAATTAGTAAATAATAGCAAATGTATATTTGTAATTTATATATTTTATTTTTTATTATTAAATTATTAATGTATTTTTGTTTATAAGGGATTTTATTTGTATACTGTAGAAGACTTAAATAATTATGTGTTTTATAATTTTTCGTATTATATGTTTCAACCCTAATTATAAATCAGATAGTTGGCTAAAATTTTTGTATTGATATGTTTTAAATTAAAATATATACAATAACAATAAAAAACGATTTCAAGTAGAACTCGGTGTAACATACTAATATAGTAAATACAGGTTATTGATTTTATGTTAATTTCTGTTAAATATAATTGTACTTTTGTGTAAGACACAAAATAACAGGTTTAATCAAAAGTAATAGTAAAGAAGCTATTCAGTTATAATATGATATCTTCTTTATATTTTTGTAATTAAAACTGTTCTTTTTATTTAAATTATTTGAGGAAAAGTATCCAAAATTTTAATTAAAATAAGATAATTTCAATTGGCATTATTATTTTATAGAATTTTGATAGTGCTTTTTAACATGCTTTTGAAATTTAATGTAAATATTAATATATTTGGTTAATTTTAAATTAAATTATTATGGGTTAAAATTTTAAATTATGGATTTTTTTCAAGAGGAAAACAATTGTAAAAATATAATTAAAATCATGTTAGGTAAATAAAATTTATTTGCATATATAATTTCGACAACGAAAGTTTGGATCGTAAAAAAAATTACTTTGTATTTTTTTAGTCGTAATATGAATCATTATTTTTTGAGATTCTGGAAAGTTTGAAATTTAGTTAGTGTTGATTTGATTGCTTATGTATATATTATATTGTTAAATTTTGAAAATTCCAGAATTTATAATCAATTAACAACATTAATAAATTTCTAGTTTTTAAATTATTGAATGTTTTGAGCTTTGGAAGTTTGAGTTATTCGAGTAGATTTATTGTACTTATCATTAATGCAATACAAAATAATTATTTTTGAGGGAATATGTAATACATAGCTTTTATGTCATAGTAAGAATGTTTTGATGGCCCATATCTTTGTCTTCTTTTGTTGACAATTAGACTTACATATACTTTCTGTTAGTGATTCAGTGAAGACGCATTCGTTTGCTGATAAAAACTGTATGAAATTGGATAAATATTATGTTTACAGTAACTTTGATGTGTTATCAAAACATGATGTTTTTAATTTTATGATGGTGGTTATATTATTCATTTAAAGTACACTAGGTTCAGTAAATAACTTGTGTTTTGGTGGGGTAAAAGTTGACGCTGAAAACGAATAGTAAAGTCTGGCCCTAAGGACCCTAAAAACTTAAATAGTGAATGCAACTTATTAATGTTGAACGTTTGGGTATTTTTGCTAAGCTTTGTATGCTTGTGTTACTAGTTAATCTACCAAACATAGAAGGTATATTTAGTTATACAATCTCTCCCTTTTAGTTTTATCTTATAGACCCAAACTATTTATTCACGAAAAATATTACTTAATGTAGTAAATATTGTTGTAGTGCTTATAGTTAAACTACTATAATCATTGATTATAAATATGATTTTCTTAACTATCCGAAAATTTAATATATTATTGAAAATTACGAAAAAAATATTTTAAATCTGTTCATGGTAGTTACGATATTTATGCTTATTATTTTAATAAACATTGGTTCTAATTAAATTACAAGAAATTAAATTTATTATTGCAATTTATTGAGTTAATTTTCTTCTTTTTTATTAATCAGTTATGTAATTTTAAAAATATATTAAGTTTGAATATTGAACCTTAAATAGCTTAACTACTTTTTTCTAATTTTAGTATTTTGTATTGTTCATAAATAATTTATTAACATTTCATTAACAATGTTGAAATTAACTAGATTAATTTAGTTAGGAATCTTGGTAGTTTAAATTGAAATTACACTTTCTTTGTGAATATTATTGATAACCTATTTTTATAACTACCTTTCAAGTCTAATTTAATTTTAGATATAAGTAGATCATTCACATTATTTACCCATGGAAATAAATTAAAATATTATTCGTGAAATTAAATCCACACTCTCTAATTAGCGGAATGCCATTTTTTCACGGATCGTCTTTTTATTGTAACTTAGTAATTAAAGAAAATATTAACTAGCAAAATAAATATAAAATAAATCAAAATGTATTTTATTGCTTTGTTGACTGATTTTTAATTTATTTTTATTTTAGAATATACTTGCAATAGTGATTACGCGGGTCGAGGACTTGTCACTCTAAAAAAACACTAAATATGCAAGCATTTATGCTCATTTAACTCAATAATGTGCACTAAAAATATGCTCTTATATTTTTTGAAACTGATTTAATTATAAAATATATTAGTAATTTAAGTATTGCGTAATATTATATCGTATTTCACATTCTACTTTAACATCACAATACTTACAGTCATAACTGTCTGTCGAAAATACATCGACATCAAATTCCAATAAATAACTCTTTAAGCGACTGTTAAGGCTGTTCATCTTTCGACATTTAATGTTAAAATAGTACACAAAGACGAAAATTTAAAAAACTTTGAATAGGAATAAGAATGTAACGCTATTTTGATGTTAATTTCACCGAACAAAAAAAGTTTTTATTAGTAACTTTTATTTTGTTAGTAATAAATTTACTGTACTTGACTATTATAATTTATAAGTTTAATATATAATTATAATTTCATTTTTATTCTTATTTAGATTTTCACAATCATAAGAATGGTAGCTGATTGTTTTATTTTTAAAAAAACGTATAATGATGAATCTAGTGGGTATAATACGATACATTGTGTTGGTATTAATTTTTATAGTTTTTTTTTATTTTTTTACTCATTTTTTGTGGTCTTGAGATTTTGAGGTTTATCCGAAGTGTGAAAAAAAACATCGATTGTCATTTAAAAGTAGTATATTTGAATTCTATAAGACAATTAGTACTACTTATTTTATAGTTATTGTTGTAGAATTATGTATAGAGTAAGACAGTAACCATAAGGTCAATATTTATATTGGTCATTGTATTTGTATTGATGCGATTAATATTGTAGTAATATTTATATTTGTTTTGACAATTGACTTAATTTTATCTCAGATAAAATAAAATGTAATCTGTGGTTTTATTTTTTGCAAATTTGTGTCATATACAGTGCCGGCGCGAGGGGTGTGCACAAAGTGCGGCCGCACAGGGCTTTGCGATTTTTTATTGGTGTTTTATTTTTTTTTATATTATTATCATATTGTTATCTTACAATATTATACAAAATTGTACAAAATAAACACATAATATGTGGTGTTATAAATACTTAATAGTTATATCATTTTATAATTGTTTAAAATTTAAGCCCATCTTAAAATAAAAATAACAGCATAACAATTATGTTTTCATTGTCACTTGGCCTAGAGCTGAGGAAAGGGAAGTCTCGATTTTATAAATTGCACATGGTCTTGCAAATCATAGCACTGGCACTAGTCATATGTATATTATTGGATATTTTGCTAATTTATTCTACGTATACGTATTTATTATTTTAATTATTAACAATAATTGAAAAAAATTAATTTCATTAAGTTCATGATATTGATGTATTTGTTTAATGTTCAAATCAAGTATGTTTTAATTTAATTTAACTAAACTAAATATAAATATTTTATTATAGCAAACATGTTTACATAGAAAATTTAAGTATATGGATATATATATATATATATATAGAAAATGTTGTTGGTATATAGCACTATATATATTTTA
Source organism: Sipha maydis (assembly GCA_034509805.1). NCBI lineage: Eukaryota > Metazoa > Arthropoda > Insecta > Hemiptera > Aphididae > Sipha > Sipha maydis. The sequence goes on along the minus strand of JASXSY010001841.1, from coordinate 55,766 downwards.
TATACATGCATGTTACACTTCCTATATTTATTCTATTTAAAATATCAATTTGTAATAATACCTTTAATTTTAAAATTGTTTAAAATTGTATGTAATACGTATTTTAACATTTATTTATCAATTTATACGAAATAATAACATTATTTAACACGGAATATACATTAGATTATGTACAATATAACCTAAATAGCTTTTCGATCTCAATGTATAATTTCGTTTTTCATAGCTATTTATTACTATATAGTATTATCATGTATATTCTTTATTAATTTTTATTATTTTAAATTTAATATTTGTGGGTTGAACAAAGACATAAACATATACAGAAAATAAAAAAAATATTCAAACTGTTTTCTAAAAAAATTTTAAAAATAAAAGGGAGTCGCAATCAACTCCAACTCATGTCATGATCAGTTGACTACTCTTAGTGTATAATATTTTACTTTCATTTTAATTTCATTAAACACGTGAATAATACGTATGGTTATGATTTGAAAGGTAAGCTGGAACAAATTTTGATTAATAAAACGGACCGAAACGTATTTTGAATTCGGTAACTTAGTATATAAAATACATTTTTTTTATTCAAACTACAAGTCATAGTTATTAATAGAATATTCTTTTTCTAATGACGTTAGAAACATGTATAATATATAGTAATTGTTTTTTTCCTGATATTCTTTGGATCAATAAACAAATATGTCAGTCTTAACATAAATCAACCATTAATTTAAAGATGAACCTATTGAAATTATTGCAAGTTTTTTTTTTTATATTATATATTTTGCGTTAAAAAAATTAATTGATAATTGCTGTTTATACATTTAATTTATAAATAAAAAATCCTGAAATAAATAAATATTGTTTTTAATTAGTTTATATGGTATGTTCATGTTAAATGCTTATATTTGTAAATCTTAGCGAACATTTTGAATCACAATGTTCTCATTCACTCAAACTTCTTCGCATGATCAAGGTATTTAATTTCAATCTATTGTTTAACGAAATGGTCAAATTTTGTCTTGTTTATAATATAAATACTAGAGTTGCTAATATACGCGCATAAATGTTTTATACGTTACAATTATAATATCCCACGAAGAATACGTATAAAATGTAAAAAATTACTATAACGTATAATATGTTTTGATTTTTAAATTTAATTTTAGAAAATTTAAAATACTTTTTATTTTTATACTTGATAACAATATATTAGGAAGTTAAAAATTATGTATGTTTAATAAATAATAAAAAAAATATTTTTGTTCACAATTTTCTTCTCTCATTTTTCTAATCTATCTAAATATAAAATAATAACAAATGGATATTATAGGCACAGAAATGAATACATATATTATTATTACATTGATATAAAATAAAATTTGAATGTTGCCAAATATATTTAAAATGTTATAAATATCACAAGTATAATGAATTTACTATAAATACGTCCATGATAAGTTAATGATAATTATTAATAGTAGATTAATAGTTCCACACTTGTTTATTTATTATTTATGTTTCCTTTTTTTTATAGTTAGTGTAAATTATAAATTTATTTTGGTTTATAAGTGATTTTATTTTCATACAGTATAAAACGTTTATAATTATGTAATATACACTGTACGTTTTATACGTTTTATTCGTATAATACATGTTTTATGTAGAGGTCTCTATTTCACGTGTAGTTAAATTCATGGATACACGTGAAATTAAAATTCTCTAATGCAATCACGTGAATTTATGAATTTAAATACACGTGAATCCGTGAATTTAACTTCACGTGAGTCCGTGAATTTTGTTATTAAATCACGCAATTATTACATTTAAAATTTTATTTTCAATACATTAAATATCTTCCAATGGCTTCCTAATTCTTAAAAAAATACTATAATAAACTAATAAAACCGTAGGCTTTAACGATTCGTAAAAATTTCCACATCGCTGTTGTGTACGTACTGCGTAGTATATTCATTAATCTACCCGTCCCGTCATTTTACGATAATATTGTTTATGAAACATTTATTTTTAGAATAGTTGGTATTAATTCTTTTAATTTTTCGTTTTTACGGAAATTATTAATACATATTTTTAAATATACTATTAACATTTAATAAATTCAGTAAATATTATGTTTTAAGCACACGTGAAATAAATATCCGTGATTTACTAATTAATTACATGTGAATTAAATTCACGGAATTTTAAATTTAAGTTCACGTGAACAAAAAACACGTGATCACGTAAAACCTAATTCACGTTCAAATTCGAGTGCTCTAGTTTTATGCTATGACGTATTATACGTTTCAACCCAGATACATAAAAAAAACTTTGATTGTATTTCATTATTATTATTATACCTATTATTAAATATCATTTTGTTACACATTTGTCATTAAAAATTTGATGTTGTTTTATAATTAGGATTATTTTTTATAAAATTTAAATTTAACTGTGAAAATCCATTTTTAATTGTTGTTATACTGTATAATTCCATGTACATACTATTAAAAAATTGGGGAACATGTAATTTTATGAGCATAAGTATGAGTAGTGGATATATACAGTGTGTTTCACTCAAATGGAAATATTTCAGTTCAGTGACCTTGGATTTAATTGAGGGGGTTTTCGAGGAGCTAGGGAATACTAAAATACACATTTTGTGATCATTTTCGAATTTTTTATTCTTGCGCATTAGCAATGAAACTTAGATTTTTTTAATGACAACACCATATTTCGATAGAACTATTTTTAAGCAACTTTGTCAAACAAACTTTTTTTCTATCTCAAAAATTGACCGAATTACAGCAATCTTAAATTTAAACAAAAAATTTTTTTTTCTAAATTTTTCAATATTCTGTATTTTATTATTTTACTATTATTTTTGGTTGGAAGTAAAACAAATGGAAGGGTATGTGTTTAGAGGTTATTTAAATAAAGTTAAACATTTTATTTTTATAATGAAGTATAAATTTAGTTTAAATTATTTTTATATATATTATTACAAATAATACGAATCACCTTATAAATTGTTCGAGTTTCCTCCGTGGTTAAGTAAACATGATTGTAAGCGGTACTTGACTTCGTCTTGAGAAGCTATCTTTATTTGTTCCTTAGTCAGTTTTGTGCATGCTTCGGTTATATTTTGTTTAAAATGCCGAAGTGTAATTGGTGGGTTAGCATAAACTACAGTTTTTAAATGATCTAAAAGAAAAAAATCAAGTGGTGTCAAATCTGGTGTATGTAGAACCTAACTTGCGGTAGATCGCGGTGCAACTCGGCCATGGGAGCCAAGATCATGGGAGCCAATTAACAAATAACAAAACACCAAATAATTATTATGTTAATTTTATATATTATCAATGGCAACCACTAATAAATAAATATTAATCTCAAATCTTATAAACCCAACCATTTATAAACAAAAATTTCTATCGTAAATCTCAAAATTCCTGTTTGAGCACCTCCCGGGGGTGGTCAATCCCCTTTTTAAATTAGCCTTAAACCTACTCTCAGACCTACCAAATATACACAGAAAATTTCATGAAAATCGGTCAAGTTGTTTCGGAGGAGTTCGATAACCAACACATTTTGCTATTGGTAGCGGGGGTGTAAGTGGGGGAGTAGGCTATCAATTACTTTAATAAAAACATGCCTATAACCTTCGGAGGCACGTGAGCAAGCACTGTGCAAAATTTCAGGACGATCGGTGCAGTAGTTCTGGAGTTATTAACGCACAACTTACAGACGTTTACTTTTATATATATAGATTTACGAGTATTAACTATTTTATAATTTTTAATTTTAATTTAATTTTTTTATTATTTTATTAAAATAAGTTGTTTTAAAAACTATTAATTACTCTTATGTGTTTATAAATCATTTTATTTACTTTTATATTATAATAGTAAGTTATACAATCTAGACCTCATATCGATAAAAATTATAGTATATGTATATTAATTATTAGTAATAACTTATTACTAAGGCTCGGAACTTATAGCATTTAAAATTAATAAAATAAGTGCTTTAAAAAGCTCTTAAAAACAACTATAAGCACTCAGATAAGCATATAAAAAACTTAAATTTAAACAAAAATATTTATTTATAAAAAAAAATAATCTAAAATAGGAAAAAGATGCAAAAAATATTAAAACAAAAAAATGTAGTCCATATTATAATTTCTTAATTAAAAAATCAAAAATAATAAAAATAAATAAATCTTTATATTATAAAAAAAGTTTAACTTTAACTTTCGTAACATTTTGCCTTATTGTTCATGGATTTTCCAAGGCATTTTGTGAAAAATAAAATGTAAACGATATTTGTAGTTAAAAAAATCTAGGGTTTTTTCATTTTGGGTCAGTAGCCTACGTCATCGTTTATAATTAAACAGATATGTAAAAAATCAAAAATAATCAGTGAAACAGGAAATAAGAATTTTTTTTAAAAATCGTCGAAAGTCCCGTGTCCTGCATATTATTATTGTTCATTACGGGTATACCTGATTGCGAACGTTTTACCTTTTTTATAACACGATTGCGAACGAATGACGCTTATCAGAGAATTTATTTTTTTTAGCCGAAAAACGAACGATTGCGAACGTTTTTATAGGCTACGTTGCCAAGTTTATAATTTCTGAATATGTTTTGTTCGGGAAAAAAATATAAAATAATACACACATACATAGATCTGAGTTCTGAATAAATAAATATTATAATACATAATAATACATTCAAAATAATAATTTTTAAAATCATGTTTTTACATTTTTACTTTTTTTTTAATTTTTTCCCTGGTAGGAATTTCCAGTTTTTCTTAAATATAAAAATAGATCTTTGTGTATTTTATAATCATTATAATTTTGTAAAGTTAATTCAATTAAAGATTTATCTTTTTTGGCCATAGGATTATGTACATTGTTTTTTACGACTGTCGAACTATACGAATTTCCATCAAATTAATAAAGATATAATATTATAGATATTCTACATCGTATCTATCTATCTTATCGCGCAGTGTAATAGCAGAAAACCCTTATATTTCGTATTTAAGATCTGTTCATTTTTTACTGTAATGAATATTGGCCCATAATACATGAAGTCTAGTGTGTTAATAAATAACTTTAAATGCGCTAAAAGTATAAAGTATTAAACGTATACAAAGAAATCATAATTTTTATTTACGTTAATATACTTTTGAGCTCCTAAAAACAAGAACTATTTCTGAATCGTATTTAATCGTGGTTAAAGTAATACCACGGGACTGCATGTTATTGCTAAGTTTTTACATTTTCTAGTACGTCTGATAACACAGTTATTATTTTGGCAGATGCTTTATGATTATATTATTCATACATCAATGTGATTTTTTTTTATGTTTCAGAGATACTTAATTATTTAAAGAATAAAAATAAGTAAAATAATTTATTTTGTTGGTATACTCGTTTTAGTTTAAGATTGATTTTATTCGTGTACTAATATAAAAAAACAAAATAATAGATAATCCAATTTTTTAGCCAAAATTATGTAAGACTTATATTTGAAATATGTATTTATAGTGTTTTCAAAAAAAGGTGAGTCAGTATTTGATTTTCCTTAAAAGAATATATTAAAAATCTATTTGAGACTTATTGTAATATATAAAACGAATATTTGGCATGTATTTTATTGAATTAACTTTTATAGTATTTTTGATTTAAGTTTCAGAAACGTGTCCGTATATTTTTTAAGTCTTTTGTTATAATATTATGTATAATATATTAATTTCAGTATTAAACTTGATAATGTTATCGAGATGTTTTCCTGGTAGTAATATTATGTCGGTAGTTCTAAACTAACTTTTTGCCTACAACTTCATATTCTTAAGAAAAGAGAGAATTATACGTGTTTTTTTAGAGCTCAAACAAAATAATTTTTATATTCGCAGTTAATGTAAATATTAGAATTCTAAAATAGTTGTTTAATCATATTTATATTTTTATCTACGATTGTTAAAATTTATTAAGATAATAAAATATACTAAGAAAATATATTTCCTTACATTTTCTTCAGTGACTTGTACAAATACAATTTCATTATATTGATTGAAAATGGTTTATAAAGCTAATATTATTATTGAACTAACTATTGTATTTTATTAGGTATATACATAAGGTGACCATACGTCCCGTTTTGAACGGGACTGTCCCGTTTTTCGCATCTTCGTCCCGTTGTCCTCAGGAAAATTTTCGAGACACTAAAATGTCCCGTTATCAGAAAATAGTAAAAAATAACAATATTCAATTTTAATCTATAGATGAGATTGTTTTTATTGCATTTAACTATTATGTGTGCATGTAACGTGTATATACTGAATTATTTCACGGTTGACGTTGTACGGAATTGGGGCTATGTAGTGGGTGTATTGGAATATAATTATACTAATCAAATATAAAAATACCTATTGCGGAGAACGATGTATGGACGTATTAACCTAGTATCGCTTCTCCGGTGGAACAACGACATAAGTGCAAATTAATTAATTTTGAGCTGTATAGGGGTAATTTATCGGTTTAGACAAAACCGATAAATCTATCTTAAACTAGACTAAATTTGACATTATAATAATAACCGTTTATTCTTTTTAGACTATTTATTATATCCTAAATAATACAAACAATTACACAAAAATTTTTAATTGAGTTTTCTGTAGAACAATTACATTTTCACTTACGCCGTTGTTCCACCGGAGAAGCGATATGTTTTAATACCCCAATATCAGTGCAAACAAAAAATTATTTTTCATATTTCATTATTTCAGTTTTACAGTAATCGTTAACCGTTTTCTTTACGTAAAGGCTTTTTTTATTTTATGAAAAAAAAAAAATAATATTTTTTATAAAATTTAAGATTTTTGTCCCTTAAAACCATAATAGTACATCATTTTTTTAATATAAATATTTAAAAAAATATTTTTTTTTCTGTCCTGTTTCGACTAGAAAAATATGTGGTCACTTTATATGTACATATTATTACACATTTAAGTAAAGAGGGGTAGAGAATTATCTTTAGTAAAGGAGTAAAATAAGTTATTTTATATAGAGCAATGATACATACTTCTTAATGGGTGGTTAGTTAAGATTTAATTTTAAAACACCTATAATTTTAGTTTTAATTATTGTTAATTTAAATTTATAAATTTAGTGCACATATCGATTCGTTTATAGTTTATTGTAAGCCTCAAGGTCTTTACATGAGTTACAAGCACAGCATTACGCGTTGTGAACAACCTACTCGTATTCTCATGTTGTTCTAGTTGAGTGCAGGGCTGTTGGCAGCAGTCAAGGTCCGTGTTTATCGAGTGCCCGGTGAAATGTTAGTGTGGTTTTTGAGAGCAAGGAGAAATTGTTTAATTTGATTTTTTTTTTATCAGCCATTTGAATTGTGTAATTTCATTGGGCATACAGTGACACGTATAATGAATGTCCTGGTGACGTGATGAAACTCATTAATCGTATGTCTATTATGTAGGTAATCGGAAAATAAAAGAAGAATAAAAATAAAATGACTAAAATCTGATTCATCAGCATATTATAATTTTTATCAATATATTTATTAGTTATTAATCGATGAATATTAATGATAATAATAAATTAAGTTTAGTTATAGTTTAAGACTTATTGCGATGATTATATAAACTTTTTTTCGTTGTAAATTGTATTTGTCATAAATCCTATTAAAAATCGAATAGTATTCTTTTGTATCAAGTTTCCGACTACCTATATGATATGTTATCAAGTATAAAATTACTTAAAACATGAGCCAACAATATTAAAAACTGAAAAATGCGGATTATGTAAGAAAATTAGAGTGAAAACGATTTAGAGCGTAAAATAATGTTAGTGTGATCACATGAAATGTATATAATAGGGAATAATTCTAAAGTTTTGTAGTAAAGTTTTACAATAATGTGGTAAATCAGTGATGGAGTACTCGAGTACGGGGTCAGATGATGTAAGTGTTGAGAATTGAATAAGAGACAAAACAAAGGTTTTATTTGAAAGAATAAAGATAATAAAGAGCATTTGTGATTTGGTGGGTTTAAAATTAAGAAGAAGCAAAGAATAATTTATTAAATTGTATTATGGTTGTTTATTAATTTCTGAAAATAATAAATTATTTTCCTACTATCTTACAAATAACTATGATAAACTGTTGTTGATATTTAATTAATTAAACATTGTATACATAAGTAGAACTTAAGATAATTGTATTATTTATTTTTTACTTAGAAAATGATTAAGTACATACATTTTTAAACATATAAATAAAAAGTTTTTATATAAAAATAAATAAATAAGTGCTTTAAAAAATCATTGATTAATTAAATAATTATTTATTATAAATTAATAAAACAACCAATTTTTTCAGTATATTATTTGCTTTATTTTTCCATAATCAGTCGTGATTATATTGACTTTATATACCTGAAGATGAATTTTTAATTCAAAATTGGTTTTACATTAAAATTATAATAATTTTTCAAGTAAAGCACCTCTTATTTATTTTTATTTATTAATGTATTAATTTACGAGTGGTAATAATTCATTAATTTTTGTTATATATTTTATTTTTGTATTTATTACTAAATAGTATATTAATTCATAAGTTATAATCAAATATTATTAAATTTGAAGTTAAAAAAAGAACCGGATGGGCCTCGTTCTGCTGTACACTTGGGGGTGAAGTGCGACTCTTCATAGTCATTCTTCAGGTCATTATAATGGATTTGTTAAATTTGAATTCAATGATAGGTATCATTGTATACGAAAAACGATTCTGAACGGAAATGATATGTTTGTCTAGAATATAATACAATGCTATTTATAAATATTGTAATAAGTATATTTTATTTTGAAACGAAAAATTTAGAAAAATCGAAAATTTAAATTGTCTATAAATAAGTCAAAATATGTCAAAATACTTTGAAAACTTAACCATGTATAGAAAACGCCAATATAAAGATTTATTGAAAATTTCAAGTTTTTGCGATTTTTGGTTTTTGAGTTAGAGCATTTAAAAAAAACCGATATCATTTGTCAGTCTAGAATATTATACATTATATTATATTTTGCATGTAATTCTATGTCAATATTCGCTGTTCAAACGCTTATAAAAAAAAAATTGTGCCTATGGATTTTAATAATTTTTGAATGACATTAAGAACTACTTCTGTGGAATATTCTATTAAATTTTCAAGTATAATGTAGGAGCCAAATTTTTTTTATCACCGATTATAAAAATAAAATGTAAAAAAATCGAATATTTTAAATGCCTATAAATGGCTTAAAAATCAATATAATATTTTGAAAAAAATATGACATAAAGGAAATGTCAATTTTAATAGCTGGTAAAAATTTCAAAAATCTGCAACTTATACTTTTTGAATTATAACAAATATTAAAAATCGTTTGAGGCTAAACCGTTATTTAACGTGGTTTTGTAATAATTTAAATTTCAAACATACATAAAATTTTTTTGTCCGAATCCGGTAGAGTTTTTTTTACAGATATTTGAAGAAAAACTAATGAAAAACCTTGTACCAAATTTTCAAAACTTAGTTTTAAAAGAAAACATTTTTACGATTTTTCAATCACAAAATTATTTGCAAATTTTCGCAATTTTTACATATTTTGTATAAATTGGAACTTTGAGCACTTTTAAAAAAAATATATACTTACGATTTTAGATTTTTTTTTATCAGTTAAGGAACAATTTATAAGAAACCTTGTATTAAATTTTCAAGATTTTCTGGGCAGCCAAAAAAATTTTATCGTTATTTAAAAAAAAAATAGCTATAAATAGCTCAATAAAAGTCAATATACTTTGAAAATTTGACGGTGTATAGATACGCTAATCTAAACATTTGGTAAAAATTTCAAGTATTTACATCGATTAGTTTTTGAGTTATAGCAAAATATAAAATTTGATTTTGTCGAAAACTGGTTTTGCGTAAAAACTCCCGTTTTTCCCTTATTTTTTTAGGGTTTTTCCCGTCGCATTTAAAAAATTTTGAAAATTTTTTACTTTTGACTCCCCAAAGTACCAACTAGATTCACTTTCCTTTCAGAAAAGTTGCAACATAAGCAAATCGAAGCATTTTTACTGCCAAAAAAGGTGTCGTCAGACACAAAAATGAAAAAAAAAAAAAAATGAAAAAAAAAAAAACACACATAATTGTAATATCAATACATTCTTCACTCCGTTCAAAATCTAAAATGATTTTATTTTTACAATATATTGTTTGGAAATAAGTGACAAAAAAAGGATTATATTCCATTAAAAATAATCTATTCATTAGAAATCAAAAGTGAATAGTTATATATATCATTGACCATGAAGGTTTTTTCGTTCTAATTTCTGGTTTCAGAATTAACCCGTATCCTAACCGGTTTCGAGATTTTTATAATTTAATACTATTACCATAGATACATTAGTATATATTTACATTATACGTAATAAATATCCTGTTTAAAGTCATTTTAGTAATGTTTTTCATTTTAATATGTATATTTATTATACAAAATGAAAGTAATTATTTTTTGAACAAAATGTTAAATACATATTATTTAAATAGTAATAAAAAGGATATATATTACTATAATCTGCACGATAGTCGTGGTAAAAATGGTGTGCAAAATTTGAAACCGGGAACCAAGAGAAAAAAAAACTAAATATGTCCGGAATGATTATTCTCCCTTTATGTAAACCAGCTTTAAGAAGGTCGGGAGATTGTGATTTTTGCAAGTCACGCGTATAAGATGAAGGTCGATTATGGGTGAAAAACAAAAGGAAGGAAACATTTGAGAAACATCCTATAGCTTGTTTTAAATGGGTATAAACGTTTTTGTTGTTATTGTTGTTAGTACATAATATTTTTAAACTTCAAATCTATGCTTGCATGCTTGTGTATTGTATGGTTTACTAATTTTGTAATATGACCTAGACTTCATTATCTGGATTTATTAGGTTATAGTAATTGTGCGGGAGACTATAACAATTAAATTATCACATGACTATCTCCTGTTCTTGTAATCGTACATGCCTATCGCGTTTCCCATGTTATTCAACTATATTGTGACCATAATGATTGCTATACAATTATTAATTACAAACTAGTATAAACAAAAAAAAGTAGTATTGTGGTTGTTTGTTAATAATTTACTAGTACATTCAATTTGTTTAACTAATCGACATCAGATATTGTAAAGACCCAATGTTGGTAAAGAAAATAGAAAATAAAAAGTATTTTGATCGTAAAAAAAATGAGTGTAAGTCATATAGAGAGAAGTAGGTATTGTTTTTTAACATTGCTCCTTTGATGTGAAAATGCTTTTTAATTTCTACATAGTTGTTTCGTTTGTATTGTTTATGTCAAAGTATTTTAATTAAAATTAATGTACTAGCGGATAGGATATATCATGGAGGAAGGTTGGTAACAATTTTAAGAATGTTTTTACATCGAATATATGTAACTTGAGTTTAAAAAATAAAATTATTTTGAATATTTTATTGTGGATATTATTAAAATTTAATGTTTCAAATTTTATTGAAAAAAAAGAAATTTTGATGAAATGTTATTTTATCGAAAAATATTTCTTTTTCGGTATTTATCTTCTGACTTAAGTTGTGTGTTGACGTTTTGGATATATTTCAAGGTTTTACATCGGATATGTTCATAAAAATATAAATCATAATACTTTAATATCTACCTGGTTGTTTGATCATATTTTTACTAGGGTTTATGTTAAGGTGCGATATTTAAATCAGTTTAAAGTTAATAATATTTTTGAAGAATATTTGTAGTTTTTTAAAAAATTTAAAAATTGAATACACATATTTTTGAAAAAAAATGCTGTGGTATTATGTATGTAATAATATGTAATACTCATAGATGCTTAACAATCAGTTTTAAAAAGTAGTCGTTTAAATAAACATTAATGGGTAAAAATAGTATATTCGATAATTCCTGAAATACCTGTTTAGACTTTCTTCCATTTTAGCCGTTATTTTGTGTTTTAGCATTTATCATGCACCTTACTTGACTGCATTGTATTAATCTTAAATCTTTTTAAAATCACTCATTTTTAATTATTTATAATGTATACTGCAGAATTAGTGTGTTATGTACTCGTATATTATGTTATTTTAATTTTGTGTTACTTTTAATAGTCAAGCGTAAAATTGTGAACAAATTATTTAAAATTATATATCATAGTCTTTTTATAATTTTACTGTAGGATATTTTAATTTTAATTTAGTTAATATTTTATATTATATTCACTTGATTTTCTTTATTCGGCTTAATATTATGTTCTGCCGTTAAATTTGTAACACTTGTAGCAATCACTATAATACCTAGTTTACACGCTGCGTAGTACTTGTCATTAGTACTTGTCACTCACACTAATTACTCGTACTACTACTATATACTATTATTCACACGTAAATACCTAGTAAGTAGCAAGTACGTAATGGCGAACCAAACGTCACCATGGACCATCGCCTTTTTTTAAAGACAATTTTTAAACATTATGCCAACGTTATAATCATTATCATTGTATATATATATGTGTATCATTGTATATATCATCATTGATACAAGAACTTGTAAAATAATCAGAAAAAAAAACGATTACGGAAAAGAAAATGGTCGCTGAGACGGAATACCCTTGGTCATGGGCGCCCGTCGGGGAGGGAGCAAAACCCCCCTGAAAAAAAAATATGAACTTATAATTTAATAAAATAAAATTTTTAACTATTAGGATATGAAATAAGTATAAATATACTCAATGATATAAGTGATACACAACTTTTATCATATTAGCAATATATAGGTACCACTGATAATTTGTGGTGTACCCATAAACATTGAACACTACAGATATTTTATCAGACACGTCTTAATATATTTTAATTTATGAAATGACAGCTGATAATAAAATAATCGCACCGCCGCACCGGCAACTGATGTATTAATTTTAATATTTTTGGAATGAAACGAAGAAATTTGTAGTTTTTATTTACAGAAAAATACATTTGATTATAATGTATTAAAATGTATTTTAATTTATTATTATATACCATAAAAATATTAATAATATATATAATAGCATAATACAATAATTATAATATCATATTTATATTTTTTATTTCCCACTCCCCTCGCCAGAAAAGTTACCTATGGGCACACGTGCCCTTGGTAATTCAGTTAGAATTTTAAGAGAACTTGCTACTGAAGATCAACTTGAGTATGGAAGTTTTATAAGGATAACAACTGACCAATTTGAATTTCTGTTATAAAAAATATCTCATTTAATACAAAAAGAAGATACAATTATGAGAACTGCAATCCCTGCGAGGATAAAACTTAGAATTAATTTTGTCCTTAAGTATAAAAAAATCAGCACAAACGCAAATAAATAAATTGAAAAATCAACGAAATACGCATACTGCTACCGATACTTGTCACTAAGCACTAACATCGGACGGTCACACGTTGCGAGTGCAACCGCGAGTAGAGTCGTGGAGGGGGGAGCTACTTGTCGTTAGTAAATAGAACGGCGTTCTATTCACTCGCACTCCCGGTTTTACTAATACTAAGCACTATTTTTTCTATTTACACGCAATGTGCGAGTGCAAGTGACAAATATTAATGACAAGTACTACGCAGCGTGTAAACCCGGCTTAAGTGAAATTACTGGTTTGTAATTTGTTTTGAGAAGGTTCATCGTAATTAAAAGCGAATATAAATATGTTTGTTTGTATAAATATACTACCTGAATTACCCGGATTTTTTCGGAAAAATAATTGAGGTTATTCAATTCCTTTAGAGCGTTTACGTAGAAATCATTCGTTACTGACAGTTCCATACCGTTTTCATCACGAGCTTCAGTTTCTTATACACATTTTCAGCACTATATTAAACCGAATGAAATGGTTTTTATTTTTTTTTATTTTGATTGTGTAAAAATATGATGCATGTTCGTGTATGTGTAGTGTATGGGTGTATCTATGCAATCGTACTTCCAAAGAGTGGAGGCAAGCATGCGAGAGGACAAGTTTCTTCTGTTTCCCGAATAACCACTTCACTTGGACAGATAATTTGTCTGTCAGAAAAAATATGCTTCCTGGTGGTACATAATATCATATCATATGTTATGTTTCCAATCTATATTAAATATTAAGAGCGTTGTACGAACATGTCTTAGTAAGTAAAAGATTAAGTAAATTGACATAAAAAAATAATACGTAATATGTTATTTTCATATATATGACGAGTCACAACGATTTAACATTATTGTTAATATTGCCATAGAAAAAAGATTATTTTAACTTTTAATATTATTATTTTTATTAAGTCAACAGATGACTCTTTTGATATTTTTAATAAATTATTCATCTGGGAAAAAATACTTACTATTTCTTTTTCTATGTCATCGTCGATTATTGTTTTTAATCTGAATAATTTACATTAATATATTTGGTTTTTTATAGGGTGTACTCAAGCAAGATTAGTATGCTAATAACCGCAGTATGAATGATAAATTTAAATTTCACTAATAACTTTCGTTTTACAAAAAATTTAAAAAATATAATGTTTATTGTATTTTTATATTATATTGAAGCAGTATGAATTAGTTATCCGTAAAGATAAATATGGTTTCTAAATGTAGGGATTTTGATCTTCGAATATTTAAGTCGTATAGAACAGTGTATAATTGACAAAAGAGTTACTCCTTGTTTATGTGTCTTTGTTAGAGATGTTAAAATACCGTATTTTATTTTGTTGTTGTATAATACCGTATAATACCGGTATTATACCATATAGAATCTTCCAGTACTTCAAATTATTGGAAATTTAACAGAGGTTATAAACCTATTATTAATTATGAAATACGAATCATTTAAAAAAGGAATAATTTAAAAAATGACTAGAAGGTCAGAAAACATATAATACAAGATTTAATTTAATAATTCTAATGGATATTTTTATAATGCGTACTTTCCTTACTCATTGGGAACACATGATATGATAATAATTTATAAATGATAATAATAAATAATAATTTTATATCTAAATATTTTTAATCATGGTAATAACTAAAAATAACGCCTTAATTCTTATTTTTTATACCGTCTGTATAAAATAATTTTATACCATGTGTATAATACCTTGTATAATACAGTTTTATACCACTGTATAATACAAACTCACATCTCTAGTCTTTGTAGTTTAATATAAAATTAAAAAATTACCGTGTTTGATTTTTTTATATTTATTATAGTTCAATTAATATTATGATATAAAATTAAATTCATTTTAATTATCATACAATAATGTTTTAGAGAATAACAAATTTTATATTTATATCAATTAGGAAGTTTTGAAAAATTACTTTTTTTTAGACTTACTTAGTTTTTTTTTAAAATAATAGATTGTTATAGATGCACGACAAAGGCAGACCACATTGGTATGATCATTTTTAAACTTTCACTTTTGATATTCGTCCAACTATCTTATAAAAACTTACATAAGTCATTATTTTGCGCTCTGGATAACATACTTACTAATACAACTACTATATACTTTTTTAATTATTCATAAAATATTTCAACTTACTGCCAACATATCAGTACATTTGATTTTTAATCAATTGTCAAACAATCATTCTTCCAAAAAAAACATACATTTCAATAATTTAAAGAATAGTTGCGTAACTATTATAACTGAATTATGTTATTTACATTTCTCTGAATATTATTTTGGTTCAGTTCAATGTCGACCGTTGTAGCGTGCACACGCTTTGCGCTCGTTAGTGTTATCGCACAGTCATGCTACCTTTAGTATTATTATCGCTCATTAAATGACGGTGTTTTTATAATTATATAAAAACCGAACATGTCGGGTTTCAATACACCTCACAAACGAAATCTATCTTCAACATCGTCAACCTCGTCGTCACCTAAAGTCGGTGACAAAAAATCCAAAATCTTCGTCTCTACTAACAAATATGCCGCCCTCGCGGACGATTTTGATTCTTCAACTGAAGTCTTCAGCCCTCCCCCCCTTCCAACCTCTCCTTCTATTCAAGATGCAGTCTCGACCAACTCGATTACACCGGATATACAAACCTTGGATCCTGAGCACCTGAAGTCTCCGCCAATATTTATAAAAAATATTGCCAACTTAAACGCGCTCAAGAGCGACCTTACTCGTATTACGGGGCCGGATGGGTTCACTCTTTCTGCATTCAACGATGTTTTAAAAATTAAAACTCCAAACTGCAAATTTCACTTACTAATTATTAAGTATCTCAATGACGAGAATAATGATTATTCGTTCCACACTTTTCGTCCACGTCATCTGCGCCCAATCAAAGCAGTCATTCGCAATATCCACCATTCCACATCATCTGAAGAGATTGATACTGCTCTATCTGAGCTGGGTTTCTCAGTCGTAAGTGTATCCAATATTATTAATAGGACCAAGAATTTGCCACTATCTCTTTTCGCTATTGAACTTGAGAACAATGAATTCAATAGAAATATATTTAATATCTCAAACTTACTTAATTTTAAAATCATTGTCGAAAAACCAAGACAAAGAAAAACTCGGGGTCCCCCTCAATGCAAGCGGTGCCAAACCTATGGTCATACGCTCAAATATTGTTCTCACCCTCCTCGCTGCGTGAAATGTGGCCAGGATCATCTCACTGAGGAGTGTGTCAAATCGCGTGATCTACCGGCAAAATGCGCTCTTTGCGCTGGCGACCATACGGCCAGCTTTAAGGGTTGCCCGTCGTACAAAAAGTTCGCCCTGTCCAAATACAAGAAATCAACTTTCCGCTCAAACAGCAATACAAAGGTGCAAACACCTCCTAAAGTTTCGTCAAACGAGGTTCCAGGAGTGCATGCTCAACAGCTTCCAAGGAAATCCTATGCTGCAGCGACCAAAACGGGAACTCCTCCCATGGATTCCATTCAAAAGTTTTTATCTGAATTTATTTCTAATTTTAATTCTCTAATTACCCCTCTAATAAATATCCTTACGGAGATCATTAATAAACGTTTCTGCCCATAGCGATTGGGTTTTGCTTTTTCTCCTTTTTATCTTTTCATTTTATATCAAAGCTTATCTACAATATAATTATCCATATTTCTTAGTTTATAGATATATATATATTTAACTTGTTATCTTATCTTTTTATTACATTTTGACCATTCCTTTTAGGCTAACTTAACTTATTATATCATTATAAATATTGTAACTGTTGAGCCATAATAGTCGTTGACTGAAGGCTAATAAAAACAAAAAAAAAAAAAAAAGTATTTTGGTTTTATAAAACGTTAGTATTTGCATTTAAAATTTGATAAATATATTATTATTTTATATATTGTTCTATTAATGTTCTATTGTAACTATTAATGTTATATTTCCATTGTTAAATAGCATATTACATATAGTTATATAGTATATTACTTAAATTGTAATTCATATAGGATTCTATAGAAAATTATATTAAAATTATTTGTGTACGAATGATTTTTTGAATTGGTAAAATTCTATAAACATGATTGTAAATAATATGAAATGCTATGTTGTATTACAATATTTAACAAATAATTGATTTAAAAAGAATACTTTAATATTGTTTTTTTAGAAAATACTTGGATAGTAATTTCCCAGTATAGTTAACTTTTTAATGTTTATATATTTTAAATTGTTTTAGATTCTGAACGGAGTGATGGAATCTATTGGTTTTACAATGATGTGTTTTTTTTTTATTTTTTTCATTTTTGTGTCTGACGACACCTTTTTTGGCAGTAAAAAAGCTTCGATTTGCTTATGTTGCAACTTTTCTGAAAGGAAAGTGAATCTAGTTGGTACTTTGGGGTTTTTTCAAAATTTTCAATATTTTTTAAATGCGACGGGAAAAACCCTAAAAAAATAAGGGAAAAACGGGAGTTTTTACGCAAAACCAGTTTTCGACAAAATCAAATTTTTTATTTTGCTATAACTCAAAAACTAATCGATGTAAATACTTGAAATGTTCACCAAATGTTTAGATTAGTGTTCTCTATACACCGTTAAATTTTCAAAGTATTTTGACTTTTATTGAGCTATTTATAGACAATTGAAATTTTCAATTTTTTAAGTATTTTTCTTAAAATAACAATAAAATTTTTTTGGCCGGCCAGAAAATCTTGAAAATTTAACATAAGGTTTCTTATAAGTTGTACCTTAACTGATAAAAAAAATCTAAAATCGTAAGTCACAATTTTTTTTAATAAGTGCTCAAAGTTCCAATTTATATGAAATATGTAAAAATTGCGAAAATTTGCAAGTTATTTTGTAGATAAAAATTCATAAAATTTTTTCTGTTCATACTTAAGGTTCAAAATTTTCACACTAGGTTAACTATATAAGCTACTCTTTAAAAATCTTTAAAAAAATTTCTTCCTGACTTTTATAAGCGTTTGAACAGCGAATATTGACATATATTTACATGTTAAATATAATATAATGTACTATAATATAATATATGTAGTATAATATTCTAGACTGACAAATAATATCGGTATTTATAAAATGCTCTAACTCAAAAACGAAAAACCGCAACAACTTGAAATTTTCATCAAATCTTTATATTGACGTTTTCTATACATAGTTAAGATTTCAAAGTATTTTGACATATTTTGACTTATTTATAGACAATTTAAATTTTCGATTTTTCTAAATTTTTCGTTTCAAAATAAAATATACTTATTACAATATTTATAAATAACATTGTATTATATTCTAGACAAACATATCATCTCCGTTCAGAATCGTTTTTCGTATACAATGATACCTATCATTGAATTCAAATTTAACAAATCCATTATAATGACCTATCCTATGAAGAGTCGCACTTCACCCCCAAGTGTACAGCAGAGCGAGACCCATCCGGTTCTTTTTTTTTTTTGTTTGTCTTGTGTTGTTCATTTGGTTATTTAATTATTATTGGTTTACTTTATCATTAGTTATAATGTATTACATATATATATATTAACAACAAAAATTATAATTATTGTAAAATTGTAATAATCCACCTATTTTGTATAACAATAGCTTCTCATCATGATCAAATATGATGAATATGATCACAAAAATAAAATAAAATCGGAATGAACGACTCTGAATGGAAAAGTTGTAATTCTTTATTTATTTTAAAATTATTTATGCATTTTCGCTTTGTAGAAATGATGTTTTTATTTAAACAATGTTAAATATTAATTTTAAGAACACAAGACGTACCTATTTGTAAAACATTTTCTTACAAATAATTGTAATATATGATAATAATCAGTGCTCGAATTGGGGGGGGGTGCGCAGGGGGACGGAGCTCCCCTACTATTTTTTTTTTTTTTATTCGTACCCCTACTATTTACCCCACGGGTCTGTGTTGATTAATTGTGCACTTGGAACGCTGTTTTTAATTCGTTGGATTGAGCTCCTCTATTTAAATTTTTCCCAATTCGAGCACTGATAATAATGTATTATAATAAATAGAAAAGTTTTTATTTTAATTTTTGCTTCATGTTCATCCAAATGACGGAACAAGTTCCGTCGATAATGGTTTAGGTATCCATTTTACGAAATATCATCCATATTGTGTAAATACGTGAAGTGGAGAAACCGCGGTTCCATTTCGCGAAATGGATGCAAACGTTGTCCATTTTGCGAAACGTACAATAACGCGATATGGATATGACATAAATATATATAATATAACATTTTAATATATGATAAAAGGAACACAACAAATTATAAAACTAAATTTAATTATACTAAAAATAAATTTGTACACAAAAATTTTGTAGTGCAGATAATTGACGTACGGATAATCGACACTCCGCTGTATATACAGGTATTATTATGTATTATTAAGTAAAATATATTAATATTATTAAGGTATTATTTTTTTAAATTGGTTTGTATATTTAAATTATTATTAAAATAATTTTTCTTTATTTCATCGTGTATATTCTTCTATAATTGAACTAATGTAAATATTATTTTGGATTTTTAATATTTCTTAATCTGTATTGATATAAAAGTTTGTATTATGATTATTTTCTAAATCATGTTTGGTGAAATTTGAATCAAAAAAGTATTTTTTATTTTTATTTCAGAAATGCTTTTTCATTTTATTTTAAAATTGTTATTTGTTTTACTTATTTAAAATGTATTAAAATTACATTTGAGTTTAAATATACTACTATAGTTCTACTATTAGTATGTTTGATTAAATTATTATTAGTTTAAAAAAAAAAAACGATTATTACATTATTAATATTATTATTTAAAATTTTAGCAAATATAGGTATATTATTTTATTATTTCATATTAATATTTTTACATAAACATTTTTATTTTTTGAACACTGATACTTCTTTTAAAATCATTTATGATTTCGTTGAAAAAAGTTATGAAATTAATATTGAATCAGGTTACAAAAGATTTCTTTATAAAAACTTAACGAAAATTCGAAACTCAAAACTAGTCGTACTTTATAATACTACTCTATATTAAGCATTTATTTATTTATTTTGATTTCTATGTATAAAAAATGTGTTTTTATTGAAATTAATAATTTTAAATATTTATAAATTTATATACATGTAAACAGTGGTGTATTTTCAATTTTCAGATTATGTGTCAGTTTTTTTGATAATTTGTATTTCAATGATACCTATAGCCTCTATCGTAAGCGTAACATGAAAACCATAGTCAGAACAACATTTCATACTATTTATATGTTATACTTTGTTAACTATGTGTCTGCTTTTTTTTTTGTTCTGGGGGATCCAGTACCCTAAACAGCCCCTCTCTCGTAAACACGCTACTGTATATAAATGATGTAATTTTAATCGATTTGCTTATTGTTATTAAGTATATTATCTGTTGAAAATTTTAATTTGTCCTGTTGAGGTTAAACATTATTGTATAAGACAAGATCAGTTTATTTCAAAAAGAAGTAAGTGCGAATTCAGTGTCAGAAATTGACAGGAGGTCAAATAGTTTCACAAAGATTAATATATATTTTAAAACGTGGGAATGTAAGTATGTATGAATGTATGACTGTTGTTATTATTGTTGGCGAAGTAATGACAGTGAAAACCGTAAAAACAGTGTAATAAAAGAATCTTATTTTCCATGAAATTTGATTAACCTTACTCACGATTACCGAGATTTCAGAAAAATATAATATCCAATTGTGATGTAATAATAAGTATAATTATTACGACATCGATTGTTATAACCCCGTACTCATTAGCATTTTTAACTGTAATTTTCATGAACGTACTTACTGTATACATTTTCTTTTCGTTCTCTCAATTCAAACTAAATGTAGATATTTTCGTGTTTAAAAAACCATACACTTATACTCAATAAGAAATTAGATAAATCATTAACTTATCATTTTGAATATCGTGATTATTTCGAGAAACTAAGAATTGTTGTTGAGTACGTTTGCATTCAGATACAACGTCTGACATGATTGAGAAACAAAATGGTTTTGAAAGGATATAGAACTGAATTTTATATTTTTTTTGGTATATATATTTATATATTTATGTGAAATTTGAAATCAGACATGCTCACGAGAATAAATGTGTATACCCAAGAAAAATTTGTACTCTCTTGTCATCTGCATGATTTTCATTCTTGTAACCTTATATGATTTTTCAAAAACATATATTTTTGAGAGAGTGTGTACATTCGAATAAAGAAGAATAAAAGCTTTTACTGTCAAACTCAACTCACGTGTGTACGTGCGTATACGACACATTACATATCTATATAAGATATTAATATGTTAAAAGCTGCCGTATCTAGTTTGCAACTTTCCTGTAAACGTTTGCTTTGTGAACAACAATAGATTTCGTTAAATCTGCACAGACAACTACTTTTGTTACCCAAATGCTATGTAGTGCATCCGTGGCTATTCAATCGCAGTGCCAGTTTATTTTCTGTTTCAAAAACAACCCGCCATACTTGCACGCCTTCAATTTCTAATTAAAAGTGAAGTAAAAATGAATCGCACCAGTTGTTATATTAACGTGGTTGTTTTAATTAATTTTGAAAGATCTCGCGTGCTGAAGAATTTTCTAAAAATAAGTCAATTAAATAAAGTTGTCACAGCGTTTAAAATATGATCTCTCAGATTTCTGTATTTCTACACTTTTATTATAGTTAATTGAAATCATTGTTATATTAAAATTAAATTAATGTAAATGGTGTATATTTTGATTGTTTATGTTAGATTGATAAAATAACTTAAAAAAATTTAAATTAAATAATGTACTAAGATCAATTTAATTATTATTATATTTTTACTTTGCACCTAGTGGAGTTTTTGTTTAAAAATATTATTTTATTATTATTTAATTGTTAATTTATTATGATGATTTAAAAACTAAATTATTTGTATTCCACTCGCGATAATAGTTTAGGAGTTTCATATATTTATATCATAAGAAATTATGTTAGTGTAGGATTTAGTAACATATTTACGAAATGTTGCAAAAATAAAAGAACAAATTGATATCTATCGTGTTGAATATTTTGTGTAAATATTTTGTGTAAATTCGATTACTTTACCTTAAGAATTATGAACCATATAGATATATTTTTAAAATTATATACTTCACACCTGTCACTGCACGTATAGTAAATGTACCTGTATTGTATTAACTTGAGCAACTATATTCAAATTACCTCTTAGAATGTAGTCCACGGGCATTAATATCAAGGTCTGGGAAAGTATTTTTAGATGATGATAGATTTAGCGTGATTTTATTATTGTTTATAATTTATCCTTTATTTTATTGTTTATTTTACATTTATCCCGTTAATTATTTTGTGTTTGTTTTCTTTCAAATTTAGTTTTTAATTTTCTTTAACTAGAATATTTAGGTTAGTAGTTAGGTTTTATTATATTTACTATATGTGTATTAATAAATATATTTTATGAGCATTTTGTTTGAACCAATATTTTTGAGTTTGATGTTAAAATTTGCATCACGCTTGTGAAACTATATAAATAACGTGAAGTATCATTTACTGTGTTTGATACAGATAAAGTACAGATGTCCGTCCACATGTTGACAATATTTGGGGCGGTGTTCAAACAAAACAATGCGAAAAAAAAACAATAATATATAAATATAAAATATATACGTGCAAACTATAAATTTGTAAACTTCCTGTTACGACAACTCCTTGTCAGTTGACCTTAACATACAGTACGCTTCAAATGAGTATTTTTGCCTAGGGATTAATTGTATAGATGTTACAGTATATAATTGATTTATTTAGAAGTTGTTTTTATTATTTTGAATTCAAATTATTTTATTGTCATATTTATTGATAAGACAATATCTATATTTTGATTTGGTAAAATGGAAATAACTGATTATCAAGGGTAAAATAACTTATTTTTATTTTTGAGGTGTTTATAAGTTAATGTTAAGATTTATTTTCATTAAATTGTACAAGTAATATTTTTTATTTAAAATTTATTTTAAAAATGAAGATATTTATAAAAACTAGCTCTTTATTGAATATTACATATTATTATAATTAATCCTCGAATATCTCCTAATTACATAAATCTATTAATTTTAAAATTATTTTTTGCTATTAAATAATTTTTAATTATTATATACATATGTAAATTTTCAATATTCGATAATTGTTTGATGGTTTTTTTTTTTTTTTTTTTAATAAATGTCTGGAACTATTTTAATTTATATTTTACATTTCGCGTTTTACTTAAGTTTTTGAATTAAGTTGTTCTAATTATTTTATTTATTAATAAACAAATATTGAACTAGGTATATAGTTTAAAAAAACAATTTGTAATAAACAAAATTATGAGTAAAATTGATCTTATTAAATTTGTTATATTTGTTCAAAATAATTCTCTTAAACGTATTGTTATTTAGTAATTCTACTTTCATCTTATTTAAAGCACCATATTTTCTTAATTTATTTTTTTCTTTTAATAGACAATATTTGATTATATACAAATGAAATATTTATTTTTATAATATGCAAATTGTTGAACTCGTAGTTTTCAACATAGTTTTTTTTTGTATGTTTTATTTTGATAAAATTAATAATTCACAGTACATTTATTTTACGTTTTAAATGTGCACTTAAGAAGTAAGATACAATACATAGGAAAAAAGTATCTTGAATTAAAAAAAATAATTATAATATAACTGAAAAAAAATTAAACTTAATTATTGTTAGCAATTTTAGTGGGATGAAAAATACTTTAATTACATTATATTGACATGTAACATACCTGTCGTACCAAAACATACCTTCCTTTTTTTTTATGCTGATATTTATTAGTTTATAAGTACAAAATGTATTCATGTAACAGATTATGTTTTTGTTTCTAGTGTATCTATGCATAAAATGTATGCTTGTCTGTTATATAGTACTTATACTTTTTTGAGAGTATTTTTGCGTAGTATAACTTCACTGAAACAGATTCTAGAACTAATCCTTTTAATATATATATATATTTTTCTTAAATAAAATTTTTTTTTTTTAGTATAGCAAAAACAAAACGTAATAAGCCATTATGGTTTAAAAATATTGAAAATTATTGTTTAGAATGATGTTTATTCAATGAGTTGCGTAATCTTCCACAAAAGTTATTCATTATAGTTTTTGTTATACTATATACCTAACAGTGATGATATTTAGTTAAACTCTGTCAAATATTTTGAATGTTATACTCATATGTTTTGATAAACATATGGATTAAACATAAACATATGGATTTATTATAAGTCTAAGAGAAATTCCTGTACTGTGATAAAATGTTCCTTTAATCATAAAAAAGTAAATTTTTTGTTGAACTATTGTTTTTACTTATTAGTTAAGTTATTACATTCGTTCAATTGTTTGTTAAACCTGTATTGTTTTAAATTAAATTTGCTTTCTTGTAGATGTATTGGAAAAAATAATTTTAAATTAAACTTTTAGCATAAAATCTAAAGGAAGTATTGCAACTAAATAGGTATTTAAATTTACTAAGTGTATTATTTCGATATTCAGGAAATACGGACAGGAAATCATGCAGTTGAAACATAACTATAACTATACGAACAAATTGGACAGTAAAAATGGTATAAACATTTTAAAATGTAAACAGAGCATAACGGAACGAGTGATGATGACAATGATGATGCCGTTTATTTATGTCGTACATATAATAATAATAATAATATTTCTTAACACGGAATAAAATTCTAATTACAAATATTTTATAACATATAGTGAATGTAAGTTTGTAAGTATGTTCATATTTCAAAATTTACAAAAATATAGATAATACAAAATAACATAATATGTTAAATATTATTTAGTTAAGATATATATAACAATAATAATAAGTAATGACAAATTGAGAATGAATTAAATAATTTTAATTGATGAGTTGTTGATCATAGGTAATCATTTTTATGTTATAGTGAAAAAATTGAAAAAAAAAAAATAATGATTTAATTAAATAAATTAAAAACCTACGTTTTTTCCTAAAAATGTTCAACCGTGATAAGTTACTGATAACTAATTTAAATATTGAATGGGTCATAACATGATTGATATATAAATAAATAAATAGTTATAAATAATTATATATTTAAATGTATAAATAAATGCTTAGTCAGGATTATTATTACATTTATAAAGTTATAAAGTATGATAGGTTTCGAGTTAAAAATTCTTCATCAGCTATATAGCAATTCAATAAAATTGCGATTTTTCTTGCATTGCGACGAATTAAAATATGGCTTCAAATCACAATAATTCAGGAGATGTTTATAGATACTTCCATTTTATATATAAAAAAAATGATTTCATAATTTATGGATACAGACAATATTGTAATTTTATTTCCAAATATAACAATTAAATAAAATACACGGTTGATATAAATTATTTATTTATTTATATTGTTACACTATTACCTATACTTATTTTGTGCCTAAAATAGTAACTATTTAGATAACTGTTATCTGTCATCTTTTAATACTTAAAACCAAAAATTATTTATAAAGTGAAAACTTGTACAGCACTAATATTTTTTTTTTAACGTATTTAATTGATATCAATAATTATTATGTATACATATATGTGCAGTTGGTATGTTTAAAATTTAAAGTATACATGCTTAACCAAAAATTAATAATTACAAATTGTCTGCAACTATTGCGGCCAACAACCATCACTACCGCCACCACCACTGCCTCCGTCGCTTCTTTCCGTTTCTTAGTAGTAATATTGTGTTGGTGGAGGTTTGGCTTGGTTATTTTTATTATTTTTTTTTTTAATTAGTGCGCAAAATTTGGACTAATTGCGGTCGTTTCGTGTGATTAAAGCTTTTGGTGAAATTCATTCGCGAATGGCCGATGTGAAGAGATAATAACAATGACAATAATAATAAATAAAATTGCACTGTAGCGTGATGAGACTTCCAAAAACCCGGTACTAATTAAAATCCTCACTGTCTTTCGGCTCTGTAAATATTCATCTTCGGGGCATATTCCGGTGCCATCGTCAACATAACCGTTACCTATCGTGCGAACACTGCTCTCAAATAAAAGATGAAATAATTTTTTTTCTTCTTCTTTATATGGCCTGAGGAAGAATATAAATGTTTTCAGATGCTAACTCAAAAACAGGCAATCAACCAAATTAAAAATAACTGTATCATCCCATGGACGTTTACGACCGCTATTCTGATAAAAATTATAATACATCATTACTTTTTTTTTCATGTGGAATATAATACTTTGAATGATTCAATAATAAAAAAAATAATTTTCAAGTAAGTTTTTTTCACTGTTGCATTTCGTTGTTACGTTAAGTATGTGGTTACATTTAATTAGTTCACTATAATTACTAATATTGGACCTGATATCAGTTTCTTAAACAAACGTGTATAGTAATACATATATTTTTATAATAATATATATGGTGTATACGAGTATCTTCATGTTTAGTAATCTAAAAAAAAATAATTGTCCAGCTAGTTCCTTTATTATTATTGTTTTAGGGAAATTTTTAAATTTTTAGGTCTATGAATATATTTATGCACATAAAATGATCTATGAAATAATATAATATACTCAATGTTTACACTATGTTTACCTTGTCATATTCTGTGGTTTTTAAATTGTCTCATAAGACTATAATTCAATAATATTAAAGAATTAATTAATTTACTAGAATTATATATATTTTATAAATCCGATAGTTTTCTTGAACTCCAATTATTTTTTATATAGTTAACGGAAAAAAAAGATATCGGTGTTGAAAATATTGAATTCTGGTTATTTGATAGTTTGTTATTAACCTTTTTTAATTAAAATGTTCAGTTTTATAAAAGACCTTATTGAAATTGCAGTCAACACTTCTCTTACAATAATACTATAATTAGTAAAAGATAAGAAATAAAATTCTACCAGTCCTAAGATAACGATAAGGTTAGCAATTTTATAAAATAAATTGGTTACTTGGCAAATAATGTAGTTTTAAAATTATTTAAATTTAGATCTATAATTGAATATCTGATAAAAATAAAAACAATTCATACTTATTTTAGATTCTGAACGGAGTGATGGAATCTATTGGTTTTACAATGATGTGTTTTTTTTTTATTTTTTTCATTTTTGTGTCTGACGACACCTTTTTTGGCAGTAAAAAAACTTCGATTTGCTTATGTTGCAACTTTTCTGAAAGGAAAGTGAATCTAGTTGGTACTTTGGGGTTTTTTCAAAATTTTCAATATTTTTTAAATGCGACGGGAAAAACCCTAAAAAAATAAGGGAAAAACGGGAGTTTTTACGCAAAACCAGTTTTCGACAAAATCAAATTTTTTATTTTGCTATAACTCAAAAACTAATCGATGTAAATACTTGAAATGTTCACCAAATGTTTAGATTAGTGTTCTCTATACACCGTTAAATTTTCAAAGTATTTTGACTTTTATTGAGCTATTTATAGACAATTGAAATTTTCAATTTTTTTAAGTATTTTTTTTTAAAATAACGTTAAAATTTTTTTGGCCGGCCAGAAAATCTTGAAAATTTAATACAAGATTTCTTATAAGTTGTTTCTTAACTGATAAAAAAAAAACTAAAATCGTAAGTCACAATTTTTTTTTATAAGTGCTCAAAGTTCCAATTTATACGAAATATGTAAAAATTGCGAAAATTTGCAAGCTATTTTGTAGATAAAAATTCAAAAAATTTTTTCTGTTCATACTTAAGGTTCAAAAATTTCACACTAGGTTATCTATAAGATATTCTTCAAAATTCTTTAAAAAAATTTATACCGTACTTAGAGGAAAAAATTGTATGACTGTTTGAAATTTAAATATTTACGAAATTGCATAAAATAGCGATTTATTCTCAAACGATTTTAAATATTTGTTATAATTCAAAAAGTATAAGTCGCAGATTTTTGAAATTTCTACCAGCTGTTAAGATTGGTATTTCCTTTATGTCATATTTTTTTCAAAATATAATATTGATTTTTAAGCCACTTATAGGTATTTAAAATATTCGATTTTTTTACATTTTATTTTTATAATCAGTGATAAAAAAAATTTGGCTCCTACAAAATACTTGAAAATTTAATAGAAGATTCCACAGAAGTAGTTCTTAATGTCATTCAAGAATTATTAAAATCCATAGGCACAATTTTTTTTTATAAGCGTTTGAACAGCGAATATTGACATAAAATTACATGTAAAATATTTTAGACTGACAAACTATGTCGCTGTATGCAACTGCCAACCCATCCTAATTGAAAAATATATTTATCGTTTCAAAATAAAATATACTTTTTACATTATTTATAAATAACAATGTATTATGTCCTAGACAAACATATTAACTCCGTTCAGAATCGTTATTCGTATACAATGATATCTATCATTGCATTCAAAATTTAACAATTCCATTGTAATAATGACCTATAAACGAGGTGCACTCCACCCCCAACTGTACAGCAGAGCGAGGCCCATCCGGTTCTTATTTTTTAATTTAATTTTTAATGTCTATGCCATTACCCAAGAAAAATATTGAACTTTTATAAAATAATAGACCATTTAAAAAATTAATTCTTCACTTCTAATTTCATTAATTATTTTAATTTTTTTATAAATAGAACAATTGATTGAAAAAATGTTTATAGGAAACGTAAATTTTGCAACTTAACTTTTGTAAAATATATTAATAAGTTATATGATTATTTTATATGAATTATACTATTTTTATTTGTATTTTATTTTAGTTATAAACATTTGATATTTATTTCATTTTTAGCGATATTATGTTTATTTTATTGTTATGAATTGAAATTTTGACATATTCCGTTACACTGTACATTTTCATAATATTGACAGGGTCATAGAAAAACATCGATAAAATAATATTACGTAATTTAATTTTGTGAACATTGTTACATTTATTTATTTGTAGACATATACATGCATAATATACTATATTTTGCCCATCTGCACCAAATTTTAGTTGTATTACCAATATTTGTTAACAACCCCATATGTATATATAAATAGTGGGTCCGGTGAGCTTTTATCGATATAGAAATGCATAATCATTTTAAATTCTTATAGTAAAGTCGGGTAGTTCGAAGTTCAAAGGTACTACAGTTATTTAAATTTAAACTCGAAAAGGATAATTAAGTTCACGAGTTTGGTGTTGGCTGCGTGGTTTGTTGGAAAATAATGGATTGGGGTTGATCGTTATGCTTTAAAGTTCCGCATATAATATTCAAATATAATTCTAGACAAAGGGCGTAAACACGCCAATAAATATACATATATTCCTTCTGTTATAGTTTATAACATTTAATGGCATTATAAATATTTATTCAATTTTTTATGTAGCATATACTCATATAGTTTTTCCCTACATGAAATTTATGTGAAATAACAAACGCTAGACTATAACATTTTAAATTATATAAAAATAATAAAATGTGATCGAAAAAAGTAATTTTTAATTTAAATATATACACATACACACGCTTAGAATGAAATATATTTGAAAGATAACGATAAGCTCATATTAACGGAATTAATCTCGTTTTCATAAATACAATTTTGGCGGACATATATTTTTTTTTATTGCGTCGGATATGTATTTTTCAGAAAATTAGACTGATTTTTGATTTTAGGATGGAACAAAGTAAATAGTACCGGATATTTGCTTGTCTACATTTTAATTTTATGTAGTATGACCATGTACATTTTTTGTTCTGTGTTATACTCATGTACTTTGTTGAAAACTGGATAGGAATATATTTGCCATTAAGTATATGAGGACATTCGTAACGTCTTAATGTGAAATTTATTTGTACCGATTTCGCCTCGTTGATTTTTATTCGTTGTTTGCCTATTCGTTGGGTTTAAGTGTAATTGTATAAAATCAGTATAATCAGTAGTTTATAATGATGTGTATTTATCATGTTTGACATATTTGGGTCGGGTTTTGAAGCTAGGATTGCCGTATCATCGGTGGAGGTATCAGAGGCGTGCTCAGGAGGGGGTTCAAACCCTTCCATGGATTCTTGATAAATATATAATATGTATTAATTACTTACATATAGGTAATGACAATTATTGTATTTCCCAATTTTAGTATTTTTTTATTTTTTTTTTTTTATAACAATTAATTTATTGATTAGGTATCATTTTCTTCTCATTAGTCTGTATTATTTAATATTAGTGATAGTAAATATTATTATTCTAAGACCGTGGTAACTACCTACTAAAGACCTGCAAGGCCGGGCCAACTCAATTCGGTTCACAAAAAGCCCGGCCTGTACTGAGGCGGGACCGGGCCGGGCCTTAAAAAAAATAATGAGGGTAATAATAAGATCGGACTTTTTTTCGTAAAAATTTTCAGGCCAGGCCGGGCTGGGCTTTTTTTTTGGTAGAACTTTTCCGACCGAGCTGGTCTGGGCTTTTTTGATAAAACTTTTCGAGCTGAGCCGGGCCGGACTCTCAAATTAATAAAACCAAGGATGAATCAAACTTTTTTTGTTGTATTATGCATTATTAATTTTATATAGTTCGTGGAACATGGTTACTGGATATTGGGTATATAATAACTTGTTTCTTAATCGAGGCTTATCTGATCATGAAAAAAACATTTTGTTTGTTTTATGATTTTAATTTAATACATGTTTTATGCTACAAAAATGATTCTTTGTTTATTTATAATTTTTATATTTTAATTCATAATGCATATTGATTACATTGTATTAATAAAGTTGAACCTCTCCCCCTCTCCCATTTAAAATTCCTGAGCAGGTCTATGGCAAATATAGTGTTGGTTGATGGAATGTCCGAGGTGTAGACATTGTAAAGTATAGGCGATAAATCCCTTCTTTGAGAGATACTAGCTTCTATTGAGTGGAAGATGGAGTTACTGTTTTGAATACGTACGAAGAATGATCTATTTTCTAATTAGAATTTGATGACATAATAAGGTGTAAGTAGAAAATGTTTAAGCTTGGAAGATATTATAGTTTACAACTTATATAATAGTATGTGAATCATAATTTTTTGCATCTCGTGATAAAAAGTAGGGCATTTAGAAATAGTATTAAGTTATTTTGTGTATAAACTTAATATTACTAAGTAGTGATTTTATAGAAACGACAAGAGGATTTAAAATTTTGTTTGTTAAGTTAGACATTTTATAGTCTGATGATAGGATAATTATACGATCTAAAGTTAGTAATATAAGCTTATATTTGATTGATTGATGTAATATCCGCGTGTTTCCTATGAATTACATATTTAAAAATCAATTTGAAAAATATCCAATTGTACTGTTCTTAGTTTCAAGATTTAACATTATCTTAGGATTTATGTTTAGGTGTATTAATTTTAGCTTGATGATTTATAATGATTATAATATAATCATTCTCATATATTTTAATTTACTTGATAACGTATGTTACATGTATAGGGACAAAAAAGAGGTCTATTAGATTAAATTATATGGATGTATGTTATTTATACTTTATTTAGTCAATATTAATTATTTTGATCTTAACGTAAAATGCATTTTGTTTAGAATTATTTTCTTAAATGCACTGTAATAAGTTTTCGGAGTAAGTTGATAGATAATATATTTACCAGATTTAGAGGTTTTATATTTATGTTACTAATACCTATGTATTTGATTAACATTGTTGATATGGACGATATATAAAAATTTTATTAAGGCTTTGCGCTTATTAGCTTTGGAAAAAATTTAATGGAAAAATAGTTTTTTTCAAAATTGTGTAAAATTATTTTTATTTTATTTTGCTTGTCATTATTTTATCTGTTTGTAAGAAAGGAACTATTTTATACTGTACGATATGTATTACTGTTGTTTGATATCAATTCACTCATGTGATGTTATCTGAAATCATTGTTAATGACTTCACTGCGCTATAGTGCTGTTCATTAAACTTTTCTATTTATTGTAATACAAAAAAATCTTGACTTTACTTTGTGTACCTCATTAAAATTTGACTTTGATATAAATCACTAATATTTTAAAAATTGCTTTATGAAATGTTTATCTTCAATATATAATGGAGTGCAAAAAAAAAAAAAAATGTATGTACGACAAAATAAACACAATTTTTTGTAAGAAAAATAATAATAAAATTTAATTAATTATCTATTAGCTCTCATTGAGTATGAAAGTTGGGTGACTCCCGAGCGCGTCCCGTTTATCATATCGTACCTTTTTAATATCCTAACTGCGTCCGCGATGATATCGCTAATAATTTTAGTATATCTCATCTGCGTTTGCGATAATATCACACATAATATTGGTATATCCCATGTGCGTCCACGACGACTGACATATCTTGTATTCGAAAAGGGATTTATGCTGCTCGCCGTTCAGTACTACCTAAGAAACCAACTAATATTCAAGACGTACACAGTTCATTAAATTCATTAGAAATTAAAACATTTGATACTGAAACATTTCTTCTGGTAAACGACAGTAATAAAAACTTGGTTATGTTTTCATGTAAAAAACATTTAGCTACTTTATTTGCCGTAAAAACAATATATGTAGATGGTACATTTAAGTACTGTCTACAATTTTTTTTACAACTTTGTACCATTCATGGTAAATTAAATAGAAATAGGACAGTTTTTAAAGAATATATTAGGATTACCCATGTTGAATGAACACGATATTGAAATGAGTTTTACTGAAGATTTTATGTCTATCAAGCCTAATGATGAAAAACTAAATCAGTTTATGGATTCATGTTAATTCATGTTTTTACACACCTCATCCGGACATATATTCCTTCTTAAAAATATTAAAAAAAATTCAAATAGACACAAAAATTTTGATACAAACTTCTAATCATATAGGTACCTAAAAATTTGGATCAGTCAATGAAAAAAATATTAAATTCATCGAAGAAAATATACGAAAATACAAAACTAAACAAATCTCTAGATATGATTATGTGAAAATCATGGCATTGAAAAGTCAACCAAACAAATAGTTTAAATATGAATCCAGCATTTTAAAATTGTATGTAATCCTAAATAATTTAATACATTTATATAATAATAAACTTTTAATTTTTTTAATAAATATAATATAAAAATTAAATAATCAAATAACCAAATATTTTTGGGGTGCAAGCAGGTTCATCTCCTCGTGGTACACCCTGGGTAACTCTAAATGAACTTGGACGCATTCGGGTTATGTAAAAAATATGACCTTTTTTTCTTGGGACGCACTCGGATGATACCTTATTTTGGACGCACTAGGAACATTAAAAAAGGGTCATTTCGGGACGCACTCGGGCGACGCTCTGAAAGTTATTTTATTTAAAATTATAAAAATAAAAAAATAAAATAAATTGTCGTTTATTTTTAAATTATTGATTTTGTTAATCTTGTTATAATTAAACTATTGATGCTTATATAGAAGATATTATGTTTTTTATTCTTAGCAAATACTTTAAGTTTATATAAATAAGTAATGAATAAGTATTCGTTATAGAAATTTTATTTACAGAAAATAAATTTAAGTTGTAAGTGCGTTTGAAAAAAATATTTATACTAGATTGGTGGTAAGTTATATAAAATAATTATATTTAAAATAAAGATGAAAAAACCGGATGGGCCTCGCTCTGCTGTACAGTTAGGGGTGGAGTGCACCTCGCTTATAGGATAGGTCATTATTATAATGGATTTGTTAAATTTGTATGCAATGATAGATATCATTGTATACGAATAACGATTCTGAACGGAGTTCATATGTTAGTCTAGAATATAATACAATGTTATTTATAAATATTATATAAGTATATTTTATTTTTAAACGAAAAATTTAGAAAAACCGAAAATTTAAATTGTCTATAAATAAGTCAAAATATGTCAAAATACTTTGAAATTTTAACCATGTATAGAAAACGTCAATATAAAGATTTAATGATAATTTCAAGTTGTTGCGGTTTTTCGTTTTTGAGTTAGGGCATTTTAAAAAAACCGATATCATTTGTCAGTCTAGAACATTCTACATTATATTATATTTTACATGTAATTTTTTGTCAATATTCGATGTTCAAACGCTTATAAAAAAAAATTGTGCCTATGGATTTTAATAATTTTTGAATGACATTAAGAACTACTTCTGTGGAATCTTCGATTAAATTTTCAAGTATTTTGTAGAAGCCAAATTTTTTTTATCACCGATTATAAAAATAAAATGTAAAAAAATCGAATATTTTAAATGACTATAAGTGGCTTAAAAATCAATATAATATTTTGAAAAAAATATTGCATAAAAGAAATACCAATCTTAACAGCTGGTAGAAATTTCAAAAATCTGCGACTTATACTTTTTGAATTATAACAAATATTTAAAATCGTCTGAGAATAAATCGCTATTTTATGCAATTTCGTAAATATTTAAATTTCAAACAGTCATACAATTTTTTCCTCTTAGTCCGGTAGAAATTTTTTTAAAGATTTTTGAAGAGTAGCTCATAGATAACCTAGTGTTAAAATTTTGAACCTTAAGTATGAACAAAAAAAATTTTATGAATTTTTATCTACAAAATAACATGCAAATTATCGTGATTTTTACACATTTTATACAAATTTGAGAATTAAGGGCTTATAAAAAAAAATTGAGTTAACCGATCACCGATATTTTTTAGTTACGATAAGTTTAACTTATTATAAACCTAGTATAAAATTTTCAAGAGTTTTCGCTCAATCAATTAAATTTTATAGATGTTTAAAAACAAAAATTTAACAAAAATCGAAAATATAAATTGTCTATAAATAAGTCAAAATATGTCAAAATACTTTGAAATCTTAACCATGTATAGAGAACGTCAATATAAAGATTTGGTGAAAATTTCAAGTTGTTGCGGTTTTTCTTTTTTGAGTTAGAGCATTTTAAAAAAAACCGATATCTTTGTCAGTCTAGAATATTATACAGTATATTATATTTTACATGTAATTTTTTGTCAATATTCGCTGTTCAAACGCTTATAAAAAAAAATTGTGCCTATGGATTTTAATAATTTTTGAATGACTTTAAGAACTACTTCTGTGGAATCTTCTATTAAATTTTCAAGTATTTTGTACGAGCCAAATTTTTTTTATCACCGATTATAAAAAAAAAATGTAAAAAAATCGAATATTTTAAATGCCTATAAGTGGCTTAAAAATCAATATAATATTTTGAAAAAAATATGACATAAAGGAAATACCAATCTTAACAGCTGGTAGAAATTTCAAAAATCTGCGACTTATACTTTTTGAATTATAAAAAATATTTAAAATCGTTTGAGAATAAATCGCTATTTTATGCAATTTCGTAAATATTTAAATTTCAAACAGTCATAAAATTTTTTCCTCTAATTCCGGTAGAAATTTTTTTAAAGATTTTTGAAGAGTAGCTTATACATAACCTCGTGTTAAAATTTTGAACCTTAAGTATGAACAGAAAAAATTTTATGAATTTTTAACTACAAAAAAACTTGCAAATTATCGTGATTTTTACATATTTCGTATAAATTGTAACTTTAAGCACTTATAAAAAAAAATTGTGACTTACGATTTTAGATTTTTTTTTATCAGTTAAGGAACAACTTATAAGAAACCTTGTATTAAATTTTCAAGATTTTCTAGGCAGCCATAAAAATTTTATCGTTATTTAAAAAAAAAATACTTAAAAATATTGAAAATTTCAATTGTCTATAAATAGCTTAA
This sequence comes from Sipha maydis, assembly GCA_034509805.1. Taxonomy (NCBI): domain Eukaryota; kingdom Metazoa; phylum Arthropoda; class Insecta; order Hemiptera; family Aphididae; genus Sipha; species Sipha maydis. Next base: position 19,357 of record JASXSY010001841.1, on the reverse strand, counting down.
TAAAAGTCAAAATACTTTGAAAATTTAATGGTGTATAGAGAACGCTAATCTAAACATTTGGTGAAAATTTCAAGTATTTACATCGATTAGTTTTTGAGTTATAGCAAAATATAAAATTTGATTATGTCAAAAACTGGTTTTGCGTAAAAACTCCCGTTTTTCCCAAATTTTTTTATGGTTTTTCCCGTCGCATTTAAAAAATATTGGAAATTTTTAACTTTTGACCCCCCAAAGTACCAAATAGATTCACTTTCCTTTCAGAAAAGTTGCTACATAAGGCAATCGAAGCATTTTTACTGCCCCAAAACGTGTCGACAGACACAAAAAAAAAAAAAAAAAAAAAAAAAAAAAAAAAAAAAAAAAAAAAAAAAAAAAAACACACATCATTGTAAAATCAATACATTCTTCACTCCGTTCAGAATCTAAAAATAGACACAGTGTGTTTTGATGAATTTATTGTTTCCCGTTGACTGAACAAAAATATAACCTTTAGTTATTACAACGGAGTACGTACAGAAAAAAGTACAGGAAGTATATTTTAATAAATTACTTTTATACGAAAATAAAATCAATTGTTATAACTATTGTTGAGGTTTGAATACAAATGAGAGATGACGTGACTGCAATAGTATTATGAAGGAAACAATAATAATTTCTTTCGTTTTTTTTCGTTCTGAAAAAACATCAATTTTTTTTCAAAAATCTCTAAAGGACGTGATGTTTTTATTCAATTAATGGTAGTCAAAATACTATTTGAGTGTAAATGTTGAGCCCCGATGTACTTATGGTAAAATATTTTCAGGAAAAAAGCGAAAGTCCTATTAAGTTTGGTGTAATAAATGTGTTATTTAATTATGAACAATTATTAAGTAATTTTGTTTGTGTATTGTATTTAATGTAAAATAAACTTTTAAATTATATTATTTTTGAATAATGATATAAGAATATATAAGAATTTTCTTGTAGAAAAACTTTTATTTTTCATTGTATATTACAAAAAAAAAAAAATTGATAATAGTTTTTCTTTTTCTATACTTGAAAAAAAAACGGACTAATGAGACCAACGGTTTAGGTCATTCGATTTATAGTGTTAAAAACGTTTACAATAAACATTCAGTATAGCTAATTTTATATTTTTATACTTGATCAGGATATACTATGTTTATGTTAACACCAATTAAACATTTTTTATCTGTAGTTATACTTATATACTATAGCATAATTGTATGATACTTTTTTAAATGATAAATGTAAATCGTGTCTTCTTTTGTTTGTACAAATTTATACTATTTATTATTGTATTTCATTATAACTTACTATTTAGAAATATATGTATATATTTTCACTCTAAATAACGTAAGTATTTTGGATAATATTGCGCTAAATGTTTAGCATGATATTCATAACGGTTCTTGGTTTTTATTCAACTAATATCCGATTTTTAATATTATTTATTATTATCTTCAAGTTTTTAAGTTGAAAAAATAATTTAATATGGTTCGAAACAGCAACTTATTTAGGGTAATAGATATGTATCGCAATTGTAAAGTATTTTTATCTTTTAAAATACAATACCTGTAAGTAAATCCTAATCAACTTATGGTTAACACTTACGCGTAAGTTGTTTTCCGGGTTAAAAGTTTTTTATAATAATATAGATGACATAGTGATGTGACAAATCAATTCTTAAATTACATTACTCAGAAAAAAAGTTTTTTTATTTAAATATTATAAAACAATAGAACAGTCTTGTTTGTCACATTAAAAATCGTATTTTCTGAGTTGTTATTTAGATGCCTATTATATATTTATTTTTTTTCTGAATAGCCGTTACAAGTTTTACTGTCGAAAGTGATCGTATTTAATATTCAGGATTATTTATACCTTTTAATAACTGATATAATAGTTGATTTGCTCCATCTGGGAATTGCAAATTGATCACTAGATCACCAGCGTGATGAAAGTTATAGTCTTCGTTGACTTGGAATAGGTATACATCAACAATATGTGTATATGTAATTTAACAGCATCTAGGGTGGGTATGTTTGTAGGTAGTATTCGTTTGGTGGACGTATATTAATAGTTTACGGTTCACGTGAGCCGCCTACAAGCTCAACATTTGGATTGCGTTAATATAGATAAATGAAAACAAGCGTGTTTTTGACTTAATTGAGTGAATACATTTTCGGATTCAATAATACGATTTTTAGTTATTTCATTATTTACCTATATCACTGCTGACCTATTGTACATTTGTTCATATACCGTCAATATCATTTAACCATGTCGTTCAGCGACAATCGATAGTGTAAACTACTGTCTCTTTATTCCCTTTCTCTCTCTGTCTCTCCCTTTCTCGTCCGTCTCTTTTTATATGTATTTATGTCGTACTTTGCTCTGCTATTAATGCACGTAAAAGTGTCATAATTAACAACATTCGTTGTTCAGTTAAACCTTGTTTTTTGTTTAGTTTTTTTCACTATTTTGTTTATTATTTGTGATTGTTATTCCAGTTGTTTTATACACTCGTAGATTAGTTGGGTTATTATATTTTATTTTTTCGAAGTAGTATGAACGGAAGACTGTTATATATTTGATTAATAGTATTCCGAATCGGATTTCCGATGCATGAAGTGCATATTGGTGGCTTCTTGTTGTTCATTTAATCAGTGGTACGCAACATGGGAATCGCCAAATTTCATTAGTGGGTCGCTAATAATTTAACACTTAATGAAAAAATTATATATTATGTATATTTTTATATAAAACTTATATAAAAATTTTATAAAGTTATTTTATAACTTTAATGTTATGATTTTATATTTAATAAAACTCTAATTTTGTATTTCTTTTTATGTTTTGGATAAATTAAATTAAAAAAAAAAAAAAAATAATGAAGTTGCCTAAAATTAACAATTTAATTTATATGAATACAATTATTTATACATTAAGTAAGTATTTACCATACACTTATATAATATTGGTAGGAAAAGGGTTGCCATAGCGAAATCAATTAATTTGAGGGCCGTGAATCAAAAATGGTTGCACAACGCTGCATTAGATGATCATTTGTTAGACAAGTATGGCCGATTCTTAATCGGTTGATTGTTATGTTTATTTTTTTGAATACTTAAGCTTAAGGCCATGATTATATGCTTATTTTAGTTTAGTTTAGTTTAGTTGTTTGTTTGGACCAAAAGTTTTGCCAAGTATTAAATGAGCTTATCACTGTTGTTTTTTTAATGTCTGAAAAATATACTTGATTATAATTTGATATTTCTGTTGACGTAGCTGTGTTTTTTGCTTGACGTTTTGGTTCTTCGTTTTCATGTATGTTACAGTGACCAGGTATCCACATTATATTGACAAAGGTACTAAACATTTTTAGTTATAACTGTTAAGCCAACTACATGTTTGGTTTTGGATGTGTCTGTGTAAATGTTTATAGTTTTTCATCGATTTAAATGTTTTAATAGTTCTGTTCTTCGGATTTGATTTTTTAACTATATAAATCTATTGGCTTTTATTAACTCCATAACATTATGTATACTCTTTTATCACACTTTTCGTGTGAAATCATATTTACAATCTCGTCATTCTTAGTTGTAGACTTTTAATTAATAATATTTATGCTTCCTAGTTCAAAATTGTATACATAATTATTACTCATAGGATACATAGATTTTCTAGTTACTCTAGTTATGGAATCATTGACCGAAACGGTAACAACTATAGGCACTAAGATAAAAATACAATGTAATTGGTTTTGGATCCACAGTTTTTTTTTAACTATATAAATACTATATATTATATTGGGCTTGTTGCTGAACCAGATATTTTGTAAATTATTTACTTTGCTGCTTTGGCCATCATTACCATCCTAATCGTTATTGAATTTAATAAATTAAACATTTTAAAGCGAAAGTAGTCTTCAGCTTTCACACTTGTGATAGTTTATGCAATTCGCTTGAACGATACACGTAACATACAACGTAAAGAGTATGAAACGACTAAATCATTTTTAAATATTAGGTATACTTTCGGCGTTTAATTCATTTGCCGAACTAACTAGCTTTGTACAAAATGTTTATCAAAACGTTTACATTTTGTTTAAAAATACAATGAATATATGATTGATTTCTTTAATTACTTGTTATGACTTACTACTGAAATTTAATTATTTTACATCATAAATTTAAAAAACAAATTAATACTTACAATTGCACACAATAAAAATTTAAATTTATATAGGAAAATGTAATTATAATTTTATAAATTATATTTATTTCTTGTTATACTTAAATATAATTTATATATTTATTATTTATTATATAATTACATTTTTTATATACATTTTTTTTTTATTATGTGCAATTGTAAGTATAAATTGTTTTTTTTTTTAAATTTATAATGTAAAATTATGAAACTTCAGTAGTGAATTATACGTTTTATAATATATTAATTTTAATTAATATATAATATGTGGTGTTCAGTAAGACGCGTTTGTGTGAATTCAATTCATTGTGCCACAAACCCCTTGAAAATTGTTATCGTTATACAGAAAATATAATAAAATGTTATATTATAACATTTAATTCACTAACGTAATTTTTATTTAAACTTTTATTGATGAAAATCATATTATCATGATGTATGAAACAAAAATGTATTATTTTTATGGTAGTCTTAACTACCAATTTTCTAATATATTATAAAGTAATGTTTTATTGAAAATATAACTTTGTTGCACACTTTTTAAATGGTAAAAAAAGTAAAAAATATTTGTTGCTGAATTTTTTGCTTTTACAATCGGACATAATGACTTTCATTAGAAAATACGGAAAATCGCTAGTTTAGAGCTATTATAGATATAATATATGTTATACTTAACTTAAAGCGAAAATACTACTATTATGATACTTAGGCACATCGTGAAATTTACTATCATTCAATGCATGAGTAAATGGTATTTGGCGTACTGTAACAGTCGCGAGTTACGTTTTGGCTAGGATATGCATACATCGAAATCTCATGAGTTGGGTCGATCGTTTTTATTATGTCAAACCACTGTTTCATCATGACTGTAGTTACTATGTCTGCTAACATCATTGAAGAGAGGGATAAAAAAACCATTAGTTTCTCTCTATGATTTTTTGCTGTCACGTATCTGTTGGTCAATGTGAAGTATGCTAACCACGTGCAAGTAAAACTCTTTCTGCAACGTTAACACGTTTTCTCTACATTCTATGGAGAGGGGAAAGGGATAAGGCTTAAAAACAGCTCTGTAAGATAAATTTGGTGAGGATTTTATTTTATGTAACATATATATATATATATATATATATATATACATACAGTTATTTTTATCATCAAAAGAGTATAAGACTTTGTTATAAGACTATCCGTGTATTTGTATGCATTCTAAATGTCTTAATGTTAATTTAAAAGGTATATCTTATACTTACGAGAACACATATTTTAGATTTTATAATGTTATCACATAGGTAATGTTAATGCACTAATGGCAACATGTAATTACATTGCGTTTATAGGTATTGTAAAATATGTATTTGTAGATTACTTTTTTTATTATATTTTGTAAAGCAATTTATTTAGAATTAGTAGATATTATATATAAATTTATAAATATCATATATTTTAAAATTTTAAACAAAATTCGTTGACAAAGTGAACTATTCGATTGAGCTGGACATTTTCGAAATAAAGATTGAAAACTAAGTAGTTTACATAATGTATCGTAAGATAGAAATATAATTATTAAGTACTGTACAATGTCTAATGAAAATAAAATAATAGACGAGGTTGAGAGAAGTATCGTTAATTAATGTGAGCATTTTAAAAATGCTCACATTTATAAGTAAAGTGTATATGTATTTAAACCTTTTTACGTAGCATTTTTCCACCATAATACCTATGCGAAAAATATTGTTACCTTTGGGAATGGATGTGTGTTGTTCTTATACGCGTAGTTACATTTTTTGATCCATTTTAATTAAAATGCCTTATTACTTAGACCTTGAATAACCGTATCGTTCAAAGAGTCCGTTGTAAAATATTTTGTATTTCTGCATCCACTTGTGAATATACCACTAGTGCCGAGACAGAAAACTATACTTATTTTTTAATTAAATCAAATACAGAGTGGCAACAAAACGAACACATATACATCCATGTTTGCGTACACATGTATGTTATTCATTTCGTCGTTTATTCATTTTGGTCTTTAATATAGAAACGAGAGTTTTTGGTTTATTTTTATATGTGTGTTTTAAAAATTATTAATTTTATTAGTTTTCTCACAAATCGTATTTATTTTATAGATTGGCAGTCTGGACGGATTTTACCTTTTCGAACACAAACACGTACATAAACGATCGTTGGACATCAGTCATACGCACCACAAAAAACTCTCTGACGAATCTGAGGTAAGTTATGTCCGTTGTATATTAATATATTATATTCAAACTGTATGGATATTGAATATCAGTAAAAACAATATCGAATGCTTCCTTCTCACCGATATGGAGCTATATATTTTGTTTTTCTCCGCATTTAACTGGAATTTATCTCGTTTCGTCGAAATTTTTCAATTACAATTTATATAATTATTTGATCTATGGTTTTAACGTTTCCATTCATTGCAAGTAACGTGTATATTATATTAAGACAACGCAGGCATTTGGGTACGTCATTCATTACTACCTTCGATTTTATACACAACTATTCACTCGACGCCACGTTTAATACGATTTGACGTAGGCGAGTATCACAATTATACACACTTACGCGTGAGTGGCGCACTGGTCTGATCTTTCTACGGGTGATATTTTCACGTTGAGCTTACAGGTTTTAACACATAGGCAGAGCTGTAAGAAATATATACATAAATAAATGTTCAATGAACCAAAAGTTTAATTTTAATATTTTCCGGATGAATTTTTAAAAAATAATAAATTTCTATTGAGATTCTAGAAGCCTTCTAATTTTTTATCGTTCACACTGGTTAATCAATCAATTTCCTTCTGTATTTCAATAATTGGTATTTATTTAGATTTGTATAATTGTCTTTTAAAGTACAAGTACGCTTTTCGTTTTGTTTATTGATTGACGTAAGACAAGTAAATTAACTCAATTGTGAAAAATGGTCAATTATTTGTTCTCTATCGTTAAAAATTGTTAACTTCAAAAATTCTTGTTATTTCTGATCGTATTACCATTTGTCATAAAATATTTTTTAAGGTGATTTTTCTAAAAATAAAATTATTTTTTAATGTTTTAATTGTTTGAACCTACCTATAATGTAATATTTTAATATAGTGTAATTTATTCATGTAACCTATGACCTTGTGCGGGGGCTTTAGGGGTTCTAACCCCTCCCCCTCCCCACTGAAGATATTTTTATAAATATTTTTACTAAGAATATAGGCTATATACTATAAAATTTAAATTGACTTGAAAATTCATACTTTTGTTTTGACAACATCAATTTCTCAATTTTTTTTTTGAACTTTTGCATCTTTTTCATCTACTGTCGATTTACAACGCATTTTAATTTACAAATCAGATGTTCAAGTTGTTCAGACATTCGTTGATATTTATTTATATTTCATCCTAATGTTTTTGATCATAGATATTCCAAAGCGTACTTTTTTATTGACTCTTTAACCTAACATATATAATTTTTAATCCTTCCTCTAATTTCATAATGTCTGCGTAAGGGATTGATATAACATATATCAATTTAAAAAATATGCATAATGAACTATAAATCGATTATATTTTACGTTAGTGTATAGTGTTAATCTTAATTTTCTATCAATTCATCAATGTTACACACAGCCTCACTTGCAAATTCCTCCGAGTTTTCAATCCCAAATATTCGGAATATCTGGTTGGTTTCATATATTCATCATCTATTCTACTTTTCTTCGGTCTGTCCAGTTGTCTTTTATCTTCTGGTTTACAGTTTAGCATGCGCTATTATGTCATGTTCCTTATTATGTCATTAAGTCTCCATACTTGTCCTAGCCAGTTAATTTTTTTTCTTTAAAGAATCTGTATGACGTCCCTTTTTCTCCACGTTTCTTTAATTTCCTTTTTGAATCTTATTTAAAATATGTTAAGTTAAATTAATTTAACTAAAAATGTTAATATAAGTATTGAATTTTCGGTTTATATTATTATTATAAGTTAGTATTCTTGTTCATATTTACTGAGGTTACTCTAGATATTCAAATACTATGATTTTTCAGGTTTGGCCTAGGTTGTTCAAAATCGGGTAACCGACAATTTCGAGCTCCATATTTTCTGTATACTATTATGCAATTATTATAACGGAATTATTTTCTAAAAATATGTAAATAATTTATTCTTTTTCCAACGATTTTTTTTTGTTATCTAACATTCTGAAAAAGAGGTTTATTCAATATTCAAGTTCACTCTATTTATTTCAAAAATTTAAATTTTTATCCAAAGAAATCTCTCTTAAGTAAAAAATGAACTGTAAAAAGAACCAATATTTAAGTAAATTATATTTATTTCAATAATTTCATTATTATTATCTAAAAAAAAAAAAAAATAATACAACTTTATCTATTACTTAATATTATTTTTTTACTTAACAAAATTCAAATAAAAATAATTTTAAAATTACACAGTTAATAGGAATAATTACTTATTAAAAATTAATAACTCAACAAAAAAGCCGGGAATGAGCAATAAGGTAGTACACGGTTGTTTAACATATTTCTCGGTACTCGAGTATTTCTGGTTATGGGTATAATTCTTGAAAAATCAAGATAACTATATAAGTATTTACCTTTTCTTTGTTTCATCGAAATTTGTTTTTAAACTGTAGAATATAAATATGAATTATAATTGTACTATAACTTTAAACTGATTGATATTTTTAATTTTTAATTTGAGGTAATAATGTTTATATGTAGTTTGTAAAATGAGTAATAATTAAATGTTATAAAATAATACTATGATGAATTATGAAAGTGATTCTATCCTAAGAAGAAATAGTTGATTGATGATGGCAATATGTCTATTACGTACATATTTTACATATAATAAACAATAAAAACACTTTTAATGTTATCTACAATAACGTTACGATTGCTATTTTTTTTTTTTAATATACATTGAGAAATTTAGTTTCATGTTTTGTGACATCTTTGTTTATTATACTCTCATATTATCTTGCGGTGCTTATTGAAAAGTTGTTAAAGATGTTTTATTTCTTAACATTTCCGTTCGGGCTTTGCAAGTGTACAATATGATCACACTAACATTGGTGTTTTGTTCTTAAAACTAAATGTTATCTGTAACAACTTATCTCCTTTTATTAAAGGGAATTGAAATTGTTTTTCTATAAAACGGATATTGAATACTAGGGTTTTCGGAGGAAAACGAGACAGAATATTTTTTCTAATTTAAATGGTTTTAGATGTTTGATAAAATACTTTTCTTTTTATAGTGGATATTAAAAAAAAATGTTGATATTTTTAGAGCGTGTTGGTTTTTATTTTATCAGATTATTATAGATTTTTATTTTAGAGGAAAAGAATTAAATGTTTTTTTATAGTTATTGATAACTATTTCTCAACGGTGTAAAGCAGGTGATGATAAAATAATAATAATTTTTCGAAATAGTTCTATATTGATTGAAAATATCTATCCATTTCATAAATACTCATATTTTTTCAAAGTTTATGTTTAAGTAGGTGTATTACTTTTTTGTTGTTTTAAATATCTAATATTTGTATCAAAAAGAATTTTGTATAGATTAAATGTTCATTAAAACTTTTGTAATTGTATACTGTATAATATATTTCTTCTTCTTCTTCTTTTGCTTCGCCTTCCTCCCAACTATTTGGGGTCAGCCACCCTTGTCCTACACCTCCACTTTACTCGGTCAATCACATCTCCTCTGCACACACCGACAGCCCTCATGTCATTCTCCATAGTCTCCAACCATCTCTTTTTTGGTCTTCCTCTTCCTCTTTTCCCTTCAACGTCCATCTTCATAACCACTCTTACTGCATTCGTTTCCTCTCGCCTCATCACATGCTCAAACCATCTCAGCCTATTTTCTCTTATCTTGTACACAATTGGCACTACACCAACACTACCTCTCACGTATTCATTCCTTATTCTATCTTCTCTTGTCACTCCACTCAACCATCTAAGCATTCTCATTTCCGCGACATGTATAATATATTAATAGTATACATATTATTAATAGGATAATATTTAATAAATATAGTACGTATAATTTACGTCATATATATGTTACGGGCAATGTAGATCCCCGGGCACTGTGTACATTACCCTGTCAATATGATCCTGCCCGGGCAATGTGAACCACGATTTTTTTTTTATTAAACAACTAATGTTATTTTTTATTTTCATTCTAAATTATAATTTTATTATAACCTTTTGGTTATTTATAATAATTTATAGTATTGTTTTTTTTTTTTAATAAATTTTAAATTTTTACCTATTTATAATATTTTTTTTAAAAAACAATGATTGATAATTTTTCATATTATTATATTACGAAAAGTTTAAATAAACTATGAAACTAAACAATATTTATTAATTATATTCATATATTATAATATTAGGAATATTTTGATGGAATAACAAACCCGAGATAGCTATTACTTTTATCATCCCGATATGGGAAAATCATGATTCTTAAATAAGCAGTATAGATAACAAAAATATTTTTATAAACCGTGTTTAAATTGTTTTAAAATATTCTTAATACGAATATATTATAATAAAATGAATAATCATTGTTTTTTAAAAAGAATATTACAAGTAGGTAAACATTTTACTATAGCTAGCCAACCGGAAATAATACAATTTTAATATATAATGAAAAAAAAAAGAACAGGATGGGCCTCGCTCTGCTGTACAGTTGGGGGCGTTTATAGGATAGGTCATTATTACAATGGATTTGTTAAATTTGAATGCAATAATATATATCATTGTATACGAATAACGATTCTAAACGGAGATATTAATATGTTTGTCTAGGATATAATACATTGTTATTTATAAATATTGTAAAAAGTATATTTTATTTTGAAATATATTTTTCAATTAGGATGGGTTGGCAGTTGCATACAGCGACATAGTTTGTGAGTCTAAAATATTTTACATGTAATTTTATGTCAATATTCGCTGTTCAAACGCTTATAAAAAAAAATTGTGCCTATGGATTTTAATAATTTTTGAATGACTTTAAGAACTACTTCTGTGGAATCTTCTATTAAATTTTCAAGTATTTTGTAGTAGCCAAATTTTTTTTATCACCGATTATAAAAATAAAATGTAAAAAAAATCGAATATTTTAAATGACTATAAGTGGCTTAAAAATCAATATAATATTTTGAAAAAAATATTGCATAAAAGAAATACCAATCTTAACAGCTGGTAGAAATTTAAAAAATCTGCGACTTATACTTTTTGAATTATAACAAATATTTAAAATCGTCTGAGAATAAATCGCTATTTTATGCAGTTTCGTAAATATTTAAATTTCAAACAGTCATACAATTTTTTCCTCTTAGTCCGGTAGAAATTTTTTTAAAGATTTTTGAAGAGTAGCTCATAGATAACCTCGTGTTAAAATTTTGAACCTTAAGTATGAACAGAAAAAATTTTATGAATTTTTATCTACAAAATAACTTGCAAATTATCGTGATTTTTACACATTTTATACAAATTTGAGCATTAAGGGCTTATAAAAAAAAATTGAGTTAACCGATCACCGATATTTTTTAGTTACGATAAGTTTAACTTATTATAAACCTAGTATAAAATTTTCAAGAGTTTTCGCTCAACCAATTAAATTTTATAGATGTTTAAAAACAAAAATTTAACAAAAATCGAAAATTTAAATTGTCTATAAATAAGTCAAAATATGTCAAAATACTTTGAAATCTTAACCATGTATAGAGAACGTCAATATAAAGATTTGGTGAAAATTTCAAGTTGTTGCGGTTTTTCATTTTTGAGTTAGAGCATTTTAAAAAAAAAACAATATCTGTCAGTCTAGAATATTATACATTATATTTTATTTTACATGTAATTTTTTGTCAATATTCGCTGTTCAAACGCTTATAAAAAAAAATTGTGCCTATGGATTTTAATAATTTTTGAATGACTTTAAGAACTACTTCTGTGGAATCTTCTATTAAATTTTCAAGTATTTTGTAGTAGCCAAATTTTTTTTATCACCGATTATAAAAATAAAATGTAAAAAAATCGAATATTTTAAATGACTATAAGTGGCTTAAAAATCAATATAATATTTTGAAAAAAATATTGCATAAAAGAAATACCAATCTTAACAGCTGGTAGAAATTTAAAAAATCTGCGACTTATACTTTTTGAATTATAAAAAAAATTTAAAATCGTTTGAGAATAAATCGCTATTTTATGCAATTTCGTAAATATTTAAATTTTAAACAGTCATAAAATTTTTTCCTCTAATTCCGGTAGAAATTTTTTTAAAGATTTTTGAAGAGTAGCTTGTAGATAACCTAGTGTTAAAATTTTGAACCTTAAGTATGAACAGAAAAAACCGGATGGGCCTCGCTCTGCTGTACACTTGGGGGTGAAGTGCGACTCTTCATAGGATAGGTCATTATAATGGATTTGTTAAATTTGAATTCAATGATAGGTATCATTGTATACGAAAAACGATTCTGAACGGAGATGATATGTTTGTCTATAATATAATACAATGTTATTTATAAATATTGTAATAAGTATATTTTATTTTGAAACGAAAAATTTTATGAATTTTTATCTACAAAATAACTTGCAAATTATCGTGATCTTAATTATTTAAGAATCTTTAAGTATATTCAACAAGTTTAATTTAATGTAGAAATAAACCATTCGATAGTTATTTTGTTTTAAATATCATGAGTTGAAAACTAGTGAGATGTGTTGCTTAAAATATTGTTTATTGCTTCATAATGAATATATACTAGCATATTCGTTATTTTACAAATTTATTACGTAAATTATAATTGTTAAGTATCGTTCATTTAAATAATACAATGAGAAACACTAAAATATAGAAATTGCATTGTTGTTTTTTATAGATTTAAATACTGAGTCGGTTAATTAATTTTTGTTTCTTGGGTATAATTTTTTAATTGTGATAATGTGATAATGTGTTTTAAATTTAGATAATTAGCTATAGTATTTTATATATATATAATTGTATATGTATATGTTTATATGTATAAAGGTTTTACTGTAAGAACAAGAATAAAACATTATATCATTATATAATAAATAGTGAATGGTAAAATAATTTATATTATATTATAAATGTATAATATAATCTAAATAATAGCATTAATTATTTTCGTATTAGCCTCTGGCCTCAATTTTTTAAATTTTTTTGACAGTTACATCAATAAAGTGAAATTATCTGAAACAAAAAAAAAAACAAATAAACCTATTATTACAAAACGTCTGCCATAAACAATTAAAATCAATGATATATTATTTTTCTATTTATTAGATACTTTGTAATAATACACTTAGAGATATTATTTTACTGTGTTCCGTGTCGATAATTCGTACCTGTTGTCATGGTATATCAGTATCTGTGATTTTTAGCGTCTGATATAATAGAGGTATTAGCTAATTACATTTTATTTTGCATTTTACAATCATAACAGTAACACAACAAATCCGCCTATGTTTCTTTGCATATTGTGCATACAAGCAATAAAGTGTCACGCAATCCAATGACGTTACCGAACAGCAGTGGTTCACAAACTTTTGTTCGCAGAGGCCTTATTTTCTTAAAAACAATTGCGGAACCTTAAAAAACCCGGTCTTGATTATTTTTGAATAACATCCTCCTGGGAATAATACAAGAACCATGATGTCTTGTTTACCAATAACTTATAGTGAGTGGTTATTTATGTACTAGTCTATTGTGTTGTTTGATTAAAATAACATATCGATCAAATATTTAAACAATGTTATTTTCCTTTTTTATTTTTGCCAAATACTTTGATTGAAATAGTATGGCCTTTGGCTATGTGTGAAGTTTCATTTCTGCCTGGTACGAAAATTAAATGCATATTGTAGTAGACAAAAAAAAAAAATACGAAAATATAATAAAAGGGACTTTTTTTTTATTACTGTAATGGTATGTTGGTTTGATAGTATTTAGCGCTTTAGTTGTTTATATCTTTGAAGTGATCAGAAAAATAAATAAACCTTATGTGAGCATGGTGTGACTACGCTAGTAGCATGGCATATCTTCTAAATATGTTTATGTTGTAGGTTATATTACTATACAATGCATCAGAACAAAATATTTGTTATTTGCATTAATAATTGCCACTTTAGCACTTGACTATTACAAAAACCATTATGACAGAGAATTTAAAAAAATGTATACCAAGCTATATACCAACTATTATAATATGAGGTGTTTAAGAATCAATTACTTTATAGCATTAATGAGAGAGCGTATTTCCACTAATATTTATACCATTTAAATTGTCATGACATTTATCTGAACAATTATTTTAAAATATTATTTTTTTGATCGTTTGATGCTTATTATTATTACTACATTTTGTACTTTATCAAGTCTATCGTAATTATAACACTCTGTTAATAATAAGTGATTATCTTTAATCCAGATTATAGCTAACTAATCATCATTGTACTATTATAGATAATTATATGACACCTATAAATGAATTTTCAATCAAACTGTTTAACGCTGTCCTACGTGAACGCGGCGAACGCAGTAAACGCGTTGCGTTGCGAGTGACGCGGCAAAACAAATTATCAAACATATAAAAAAAAGATTAGATTGTCCATCGTACGAATTCGTTCGCGTTCGCCGCACGGTTTGAAAATCAAATCGTTTAGTTTTTGGTCGCGCGTTTAAGCGAACAGAAGTTAAAATATTTCAATTACAATTTACGATTTATTATTATACGGTTATAGGATTATTTTACGATACGAATAGGTAAACGGGTAAATTATTAAATTATAATATAATATATTATATTATGTATTATATTATGTATTATATATTATGTATAGCACCTATTTTAACTATAATAATATTATATATTTATATATTAGATATATATTAGATATTGTTGTATGGTTAATATAAAAAAAAGTCTATTCTTATAAATTATTGAATTTAAAACTGTTCTTTTTTTTTTCAAATACTTTTTATATATTTAATATTTCACTTCAGCATTTTCCAATATTAACAATTGTATTTGTAAACTAAAAGACATTTTTAGTTGTTTTTGTTTTTAAAAGAGTAGAACATAAACATGTAAAATATACTGCACAACCTTTGCATAACTCACTTCAAAATACACTGCATGTAAAAAAAAGAAAAAGTCTGAATTTGGTTTAGCCGCAAATCGCGTTCGCCGCAAATAGGTAGGACACGATTGCGAGCGGCGAATGCGGCGAACGCGAATTCGTTCGCATCAGCCGCATTCGCGTTCGCCGCACTCACGTAGGACATAGTAAGGTGAGTTTTCACTTGCCCAATTATAATGCAATAATTGAATGGAGAGTTGTTACACTGAATTCCAATAACTATGTGACAATATGATATTTTTATTTTGTTAAAAGTTATTTACAATCTATATAAAACCACTTTGATTTTAAACCGGGGCTGTGCACAAAAAATGCACTGTACAATATGTGCGTGAATTTGGCACCCCGAATTTGTCCGATCGGCTCCAAACCGGTGTCATTTTTTTGCAACGAATTTGCAACAATTTGCAACGTTAATAAAAAAATTTGCAACACATTTTTTACGGTGGTACAGACGAATTCTTAAATAAAAGGTGATAGATTATCCGCGTATTATCTGCCAGGTTTATCCAACGATATTCCTAAATTAACTAAATATTTTCCGCTATGGACAAATGTAATGCAACTCTTTTTTAAATCTCCTTACAAAACTGCCACATCAGCATCAGTTGAAAGTGATTTTTCCGAATTGAAAAATAAAATTCTTCGTTTCGATAAAAAACCAATGACTATTGATCGGTTTCTTGCTAAACATTTGCAAAGCATTGATAGTAATACTAAACTATTTAGAAGTTCACAACTAAAGCAAAATAGTAAAAATGCAATTCAAAATCTGAGTTTAAAAAAAAGCTCCACAATAAATGAACAATAAACAACTCATGCAATTTGACCAACCATGTGTTATTTACTTTCATAAATTATAATTTTTTAAACTGTTTGTTAAATAGACACATAGATACGCATACATTTCAGTTCGAATTAGCCTATTGGATCTAAAATGTTGTGGTCGAATAAAATATCACTTAATCGTCTACCAAAATTTAAAAATGACAAAATAAAAAAGTTTTATACAATTTTAAAAATGTGTTATGATATTATTATAGATGTCTTTTTCAAAATGAAAATTATTCAATAATGATCATATGGCTTCGGATTCTCAAAAATAAATGGAGAGAAGAGCTCTTAATGTTTTAAAATATCCGTAAAAGCGTAAAATATTTCAATTTTTGTATGCAAATTAATTTTGAAAGAATGTGGGTTATTACAAAAAAAATCAAAAAAATCCCAAGTAAATCAGAATTTTTCGATGAAATTTGATCACAAGTCTGTATAAACGTGAAATAAACGAATAGGTCAATAAGTAACAAAACTTGGTTACTTGGGGGGCTAACCATGTTCTTAGCCCTTCCCTTCTTCAAAGTGTAATATCTCGGAAACGGGTACAACACAAACGACGGGACTAAAAGCACAAAAAAGCTAAAACGTAGCACAAACGACTGTAAAAATTTGAACTCGAAAGTCCGAGGTGGGGGGGGCGAAATGTCCAGGTCCGCTACAACTACCTCTAAATTGATTTGTATTGACACATTAAACTAATTTTTATTTCATTAATCTTTAAATATAATACTTTCATCAAAATATTCATTTTAAATGCAAAAGATGTAAATTATAATTTAGTTATTATATAGTTAATAGTATACAAAATAACTATAAGGCCACTTACCTTTGATTTCTCCATTTTCATACAAATTTACCACACACGATTGAAATAAAATACAATAACTGCTCCAAAAAACGTTACGAATGACGATTACTTAGTAACACATTATCATAAATGATGAAGGAATTAATACATCAAAACCGAAATGATATATTATTTCAGTCCCTACTCTAGGTTGAGTTACAGAAAAACCGATAATAATGAATTATAAGATTTAAGTTCTCGAAGTAAATCGAGTGAGATGATTTATAAATATTATTTATTAACAGTTTATTCATATTGTAGGTATAACCATTGATTATAAATACTATAGTACTTATACTATAGTATTTATAATCAATGGTATAACCTAATTGTGAGATGGGTTTTACCAGCAGTGTTAGAAATCTGTCTGCTGCCAAACAATAGCCGTCCAGATAACTGAAACTTGGTTTTTTTATTATTATTAGCAGCAAATACAATAAATTTTGTTCATTTTTAACGCACGTTTAAATAGTATTTATCAAATGTTCTATTACTAATTTTTCAACGAAAAATTATTTTTTAAGAGAAACATATAGGGTTGCAATTTACGAAGCCTTCGTTACAAATAGTTGCAAATTGGCCGGAAAATTTTGACATAGGTTTGGATTCAATAAGACGATATGAAGGGGCTACGAGAAGTTGGCACTCCCAATAATGAAATTAGAATTGTGTTGCATGTGTTAAGTTGTAAATAGAGTGACCTTTGTTGCAAATAGTTGCAAATTAACCGGAAAATTTTGACACCGATTTGAATTCGATACGACGATGTGGGGGGCTACCACTTTTAAATTTAGAGTTTATTGTCTATGGCCAATCTAAAATTCAGAGTTTATTGAAAAAAAAAAAAAACCGATTTAATTATAGCGTATATAAATATATGCATTTCTGAAGGGATAATGTGTTGCCCGTTTGAATAAAGAATGTTGACGTGTTATGTATACGTGTTTTCTTAACGTATTTGTATATTTTTGAACGTTTATATTTATTGAAAAATATTTTTCCAGAATCAGATAGAATAACTGATGTTAAATTAATTGATGCTAGATGTAGCGTATTTTATTTAGTCACAAAACATATATATTATGTAAACATGTATCGTGTCTTGTAATATTAATCTGCACAATTTAAGTTTAGTTTCAAGTTAAAACATGCAATAATTAACTTTGCCTACAAACAGTGTTGAGACTAATCTAGATACATTTGTCTGTATGCAAAATTAATATAATATAAAATTTTATTGTCAGTTTCAATAAGTAATTAATTAATAATAGTTAATTAATTTTAAGTAATTAATACTTGAAACATGAATTCTTAAATAATCAAACAATACATACTAAAACTGTGATGAAGGTTCATAATAATTACAATTTACCGTAACATGTGTAAAATAATTTTTTCTTGATATTTATACTTAATTTGAAAATCTTTGTTCATTTATACTTATCGATTAATAATAATGTCTATTTTCAACATTAATTTATAAATATAACATAATATTGATTAATTAATTACACTCATTTTGAATCCATTGGACAAAGTCGGGGTGCTACGTGAAGTTGGCACCCCGAAGCTATGTTCGTCTGTACCACCGTAAAAAATGTGTTGCAAATTTTTTTATTAATGTTGCATATTGTTGCAAATTCGTTGCAAAAAAAATGATACCGGTTTGGAGCCGATCGGACAAAGTCGGACAAAGTGCCAACTTCACGCACATCTGTACAATCCTAGACAATTCATGTACTATGCGCTGGATAATAACTATAAAACAATAGCAATATTTTTAGATGTAGGTAAAATTTACGGTTAATCATAGTGAATTGTGTAACATTTTACTAAATTTTGGATAAAAAAATTATGTTCTATTTATTATAACTTAATGCCATTAAATTTAATAGAACTCATATTGGGAATTTTAAAATTATATGCATAAAACAACAGATTCACTCATGGTTATTTTCACTAATTTTTAAAAAAAGGTTATGAAATTATAAATTGAAGTATGGAAAAGTGTAATAAAAGATTTGAATGTAACTTGTGAAATTTTTATTATGTTACTGTGTTTTGTTATGATATGATAATGTTTTTTTATTTTATTTTTTTTTTTTTTTTATAATAAAGCTTTTAATTTTTAAATTATTACAGCTTAACACAATTATGTTATTTTATTCAATTAAGTTGTATTACTTTTACTTTTAGTATGTATTTTTCTTCATATCACAGTATGTATTGTAACTCTCTACC